>JAOPTO010002352.1:40126-62641 GCA_033822845.1 Tetrapedia diversipes
AACGTAATCGAATCGGCTTTAAACTTCAGACTTTTCCTCAAATATACGTATAATACATTTTTCAATATCCACTTCTTTCTTCGTTATTTATTTTCTGAGAAAAATTTGTAGTCTGTATTACGTGGGAATGTCGCAATAGGAATAGGTATACGTGAAGTGTCGGTAGGAATAGTGTTAAGCATTGTCGTTAATATTAGAAATACAACTTTAATACTTGAAATATTAAAAAGAGGAGTAAAAATTGTGCATGGTTACTTATTACAATAATAGTGTTTTCCATAGTGCCAGCTCAACCTGAACCTATTTTTAACACTATAACTAAATTAAGGTATACTTATTTGTGACAAAAAAATCAAATTGAAAATCTCATTAACCCTTTGCACTCGAATGGTGACTTTTAGTCGTTTAATGATACTAACTTCAGAAATTTTCAAATTCAAAATGTTTACTAAGATTAGCCTATATTAATGGTCATTTAGTTTAATTAAGTCATATACTAAAATTTACGTATATGACTGTTTAACCTCTGAATCTAACTAATAAACAAACTACATGAAGTCTGAAAATTTGCGAAACTATGATTTGGTGACTAACTGTCACCTCTCGAGTGCAAATGGTTAAAAGGATACTTAATACGAGGGAAACAAACATGAAATGTTTACAGTAAAAGTCACAATTTAAGGCAGCGCGTTCTTGAACGTTCCGATATACGACTGCTGTTGTCGTAGATTTTGTCTTTGTTAGCAGACGACGCGTGGATCTCGTTCGTAGTTCTTAATGAATCACGTAAACCGATAACTCCGTAAGTAATCGAGCGTCCATATTTAACCCCTTTGCGGACAAGCCGCTGGATAAGCAATCGTTACGCATAGGAAATAAGTACAGTAGCGGACAAAAGTTTAAGACCAAAGGGTCGAAGAAAACAAATAAATTAATTAACCTATTAAGGAGCAACGTTGCATTAACGTAAACTTTTGTCTTCAGCATTTTCTCAATCAATTTACCTCTTTAAATTTTGTTTTTCAATACTATTCGTTCGCAAAGTTATTAATTAAATTATGGAAACTCTCTTTCATAACCACGAAGGTAGAATACAAAATTTAACAATTTAAATTAACTGTAAACAAATTGCAAAGTAAATATTGCATTGATGCAACGTTGGTCTCTAACGGGTTAATAAGAAATAGTACGATAATTAAAATTCGTATTGTATGTTAATCAATAAATATTGTTCTACCATAATGATGATAAAAATAAACAATATTTGCCTTATCAATGTTTTACATTGTTATGACGTCTTAAACTTTTGTCCGTTACTGTAACAATCGTTTATGAACGACATTTAGCGAACGTCCTTTCCGCTTAGAGTATGTTTATCGTCATGCCTACAATTTTTTCTACTTGCTTTCTTCCTTTTCTTTCGTCACTTTCGCCTTTCCATGCGTTTCTGTTAAACGCTGCTGAAGAAAATAGTTTCGAACGTGGAGGAGACTGCGTGCAGTCGATCGTTTTTTGGGAAGAAAAATTAATTTTGGCATTTGTCAGACAATTTTGTCAGAGAAGTGTTCCAACGTTTCCTTCTATCGATTCGATGGTTGAAAGTTGAACGTTGAACGTCTTAGGACTATTTTTATGAATTCTTGTTTCGTATGATCTCGAACATTACGAAGATAATTCTACACCACCATAGCGTTCTCTCTTTTACACGCACAAAAAATGTTATCAGTTTACCCACGCTGATTGATTAACGATTTAAACTGAACGGTTAAAAGTTCACGTAACTTAGCGAACTGTCACCTCTCGAGCGTAAAGGGTTAACATTAGTTACGATTCGCCTACATTAAACGTCATCTAGTTTAGTTAAGTGATATACTAAAATTTACATATATGACTGTTTAACCTCTAAGTTTAACTAATAAACAAATTAACTAAAGTCTGAAAATTTACGAAACTATTATTGGTGACTAACCATCACCTCTCGGGCGCAAAGGGTTAATATTAGTTACGATTCGCCTATATTAAACGCCATCTAGTTTAGTTAAGTAATATACTAAAATTTACATGTATGACTGTTTAACCTCTTAGTCTGACTAATAAACAAATTAATTATAGTCTGAAAATTTTTGAAACTATCACTGGGTAACTAACAGTCGCATCCTGAGCGCAAAGGGTTAACACTTTACACTCTAGAAGTGATTGTTAGTCGTCTAATGGTACTAACTTCAAAAATGTTCAAATTCGAAATATTTACCGAGATTCGCCTATATCAATCGTCATTTAGTTTAGTTAAGTGATATACTAAAATTTACATATATGACTGTTTAACCTCTAAGTTTAACTAATAAACAAACTAACTAAAGTCTGAAAATTTGCGGAACTATCGTTTGATGAGTGACAGTCACCTCTCGAGCGCAAAGGGTTAATATTAGTTACGATTCGCCTATATTAAACGTCATTTAATTCAGTTAAGTGGTATACTAAAATTTACATATATGACTATTTAACCTCCTAGTCTGACTAATAAACAAACCAACTAAAATCTGAAAATTCGCGAAACTATCATTGTTGACTAACCGTCAACTCTCGAGCGCAAAGGGTTAAATCACCCAACCGAATCGATTATCCACGATCACGACGAATCCACCCGGTACGATAGCCCACCAAACGTCAACATCAACAAATCGAGAACTCACCTCCTGCGGATAGAACGGCGCCTGTAGCGACACGCAGATCGCGTTCGCGAAATCGGCAATGCTGATCACGATCAGCGTCAGCCATTGCCTCTTCGTGAACTGAGCCATCATCCTGCAACGGTGTCCCCCCAAGCCAAACGATTCCCACCGACGACTGAGTGCACCAGAAACGTTTCACGACCCTCCGATTCGCGCGTTCGAAGCCGTTTCCGTCGCGTGTTACATCAGGAGGGCAACAGCACCAGGTTCCACACCGATCTCTCTAGATTCTCAGCTCTCTCGAACCAGCTACTGTGTTTATCACCGTTGCGAACGATACACGACCTGTGTTCACCAGCTCTACCAACCGACCTGTATCCCGCCGCGACTTCGAGACTGTTGTGGCTGCACGGGTTCTGGCAACGGTTTACTATTCCAACGGGCATCCTCTGGGGCGACGAGAAGGGAGCAAGAGGGAGGACAGGGTCGGAGGTCGAACGATACGTCGTACCACGGCTCCAGTTCTCATTATCGGGCAACGTTGCGAGACTTCTGCGTTCCGTTTCTTGGAGCGACCGTGATTCGTGGCTGGGACACGTTTTCGTCGACGAAACGACGAGGAACGTTTTGTTAGACTCCGTAATTATTTTTATTTATTTAAGGGTAGACATAAAAACAGAGAAGGGTGAACAAAGTAAGAGCGAACGCTTGGTAGGTAGTAGAAGTGATTAAAAAAAACAGACGGATATAACATATGTACATAATAAAATTTAAATTAAGGGGATTAGCATCTGTGTAATTGCGATCTGAATACGTTAATGTTAACTGCAAAAATATTTTTATTTCACTTATTTAAGGGTGGACATAAAAACAGAAAAGGGTGAACAAAGTAAGAGCGAACGCTTGATAGGTAGTAGAAGTGATTAAAAAGAAAAGACGGATATAACATATGTACATAATAAAATTTAAATTAAGGGGATAAGCATCTGTATAATTGCGATCTGAATACGTTAATGTTAACTGCAAAAATATTTTTATTTCACTTATTTAAGGTTAGACACAAAAACAGAGAAGGGAGGACAATGTAAGAGCGAACGCTTGATAGGTAGTAGAAGTGATTAAAAAGAAAAGACGGATATAACATATGTACATAATAAAATTTAAATTAAGGGGATAAGCATCTGTGTAATTGCGATCTAAATACGTTAATGTTAACTGCAACAATATTTTTATTTCATTTATTCAAGGGTAGACATAAAAACAGAGAAGGGAGGACAATGTAAGAGCGAACGCTTGATAGGTAGTATTATACAAGTGATTAAAAAGAAGACAGATATAACATATGTGCATAGTAAAATTTAAATCCCCTAGTAAAGTAATAGAAGAGAATTTATTACGAACAAAACAATAATTTTTACAGGTGTAGAATTTAAAGCTTCACGATACAATAATTTTGTGAAACACTGGATTTTTTTAATTCTTCAAGTTCCATCGTTGATACAATTTTATTAACACATTCGCACCATCTGTTATTGAATAACGATACAAATTTGTTCCTGCTTAAGACCAAAGTTCTATGGAAATCCTATTCTATGGATTAAACAGTAGCGAGGAAGTTTAGGAGAAGCACAGTTCGTGACAAACACAGTTGAAACATAGTGAAGCACAGTTGTGAAACATAAAGTATACAGAATCTAGATACTTCGAACAATAATCAAGACAATCTCATCGTAACCTAAATACATACATACGTTTGTAAACAAGAGGCTTCATTGAAATCCTAACGACTTCGTAATAGAAAATTTCGTTATCTCAAAACTTTGAGAACGCGTATTATCTTGAGAGTTCCGATTGGTTGCGTGACAAATTATTTACCCTCTCGCAGACATACACAGATTTATTGCTTTGCTTTTCCTTTCTATTTGGATTGACGTTTCAAGGATTCAAGGGAGCTACCTGGGTGTGATCGAAAGGCGAACGGAAATCCGAAATTCTATGTTATGGGTCACTTTATTTACCTCAGAGACGTTAAATGATGCGTGCGGCGAACAGTGGTTCTCATTTTGATCTTTAACAACTTTTGCCTTGCAAAAATTGTTCTACTTGAATTTCAGTCCTTTAAATTTTCTTTAACACGTCGAATGCCACTCTAGTTTTACATATATTATTGAAATATTATCTACAACAAATAAGTTACAGCTTGTAACTATTTTTAGATGTTTTATACTGCATTAATTTCTTCACATCATTATATTAACGATGGTAACAGTCAAAAATTGATAACTATTGACATTTGTCCAAATTGTGTTTCTACCAATTTGGGCGCCTGGTCACCGATGACCCCCGTGGCATTTAAAAAATTAACGCTACACTGTCGTCCACCATAAGAATCGACTTCACACTGTTGCATTAACGATGGTAACAGTCAAAAATTGATAACTATTGACATTTGTCCAAATTATGTGTTTCTACCAATCTGGATGCGCTCGGTCACCAATGACCCCTGTGGCATTTAAAAAATTAACGCTACACTGTCGTCCACCATAAGAATCGACTTCACACTGTTGCATTAACGATGGTAACAGTCAAAAATTGATAACTATTGACATTTGTCCAAATTATGTGTTTCTACCAATCTGGATGCGCTCGGTCACCAATGACCCCTGTGGCATTTAAAAAATTAACGCTACACTGTCGTCCACCATAAGAATCGACTTCACACTGTTGCATTAACGATGGTAATAATGAAAAATTGATGAGTATTGACATTTATCCAAATTATGTGTTTCTACCAATCTGGATGCGCTCGGTCACCGATGACCCTCATGGCGTCACCGCCATGTTGAGTGCCGGTCACCGATGACCCCCGTGACATTCAACGTGTTAATCGTGAAACTATGAAGAATATTTCGTACACAATTTCATGGTGTGGAACTTTTCTGTTCCAGAATAATTTCGCTTAGAATTTTCGAGCTTTCGTGTGGTTACTTCTCGTTTAACATAGCTGAGATTCATATCAAGTACAATTGGTTTAGAGAGTTCTGTGGAGAATGTTGCAAAATTTCTGCGAGAATGTGTAAAGGATTGGTTGAGAATCACCGATAGGAAATGACCTTTACAGAGTGTATCGATACCAATTTGAATAGTTGAAGATACTATCAGGTAATCTCAAACGGTCCTAAGCAAACAGAGAAGATAATTTTTCGCAAATAGTTGTGAATATTCCGAAAGAACAACACCCTTAGACTCGTCTCCAGATGATGTCATAAAACGTTTTAATTAAGCTAAGCGAGAACAGATGTAACATACCATCGACAATACGAAAATATAGTAAAAGAGCACTACATATTGGAATCAACGATAAGTATATTATACTACGGATTTACTTTGCTATTAAAGACGGCAAAAAGGTAGTACAGTACTAACTAAGACTGTCTGAGAACATTCATCGAGCCATTAACGTGATAAATTTAAAAAATTAATTTACCTCAAAACAAGCAAGATATAAAAAGAAAGAATTTATACCTATACCACATAGAATAATATCTGAGAAGGTTGATCGAACCGTTAATGTAATAAATTAAAAAAATTAGTTTATCTCAAAACAAGCAAGATATAAAAAGAAAGAATTTATACCTATACCAAATAGAATAGAAATCATTAACGACCAGTGAAACGATGTTTCCCTGCATTCTACAGTTAGCTCAGACAACCGAAGTTCTACCTTAGCACCACTTCAACCATACTCACAGTTTAATAATCCTTACGATCAATTTCTCACGTGTAATAATCTCCATTAACTGCCAACGACCACAAGTTGCACGGAAATACACGTCGAAAACATTAGTTCGTACCAAAAACCGTCCTCGTCTTCAGCTACTGATCGTCGTTTCGATTCGCATGAACACGATCAGTCTTTTGAAACGCGAATTTCGTCGGGACAATGTTCGCTCGTGGGGAAGAAAAATGGTCCACAGGGAACTACGTGTCGCGAAGCCAAACTTTCAACGGGACCTTGGTCAAGGCCTTGCCAAGGAAGTCCTTGAAGTGTTTTGCGATGCTGGCGCTAGCTGCTGGCCTCATCTCCTCGATGATCTCCTTCGCGTTCTGGTTCAGGAACTGATTCATCGCCTGGCCGATCACGTTGTCGCCGTTCAGTTGATCTACCACGCGAAACCGGGCTCGACCCAGGCTGAAATCGACCAGCATCCGCGACACTTTCAGATAACGAACCCCGTTGCGGATCTCTTCCGCGCCCTGCACTCGAGCGATGGCCAGAACGTCGCCTGGAAAACATTTTTCAGCAATTTTTACAAGGTTATCTGCGAAACGGGGACTTTTAGAGGATTTTCTAGGATTCTTTGAAAAGTGAAAAAAGTGATAATTGCTGTTGTTATTATTATTACATTGATAGGGTAGACCCTTTGTTAGAAAGTGTTATAATATCGATCGCACGAAACAGAGATAGAAATACAGAAAAGTAGTAGTAGTGAAATAAAAATTAAATAAAAATAAATAGAGACAGAGTGAGATAAATCAAGGTATGGATAGTATGGTATAAGAATTAAAAATTAAGAATGGCTACGAAGTGTTATAATATTGATCATACGAGACAGAGATACAAATATAGAAAAGTAGTAGTAGTGAAATAAAAATTAAATAAAAATAAATAGAGATAGAGTGAGGTAAGACAAGGTATGGACAGTAAGGTATAAGAATTAAAAATTAAGAATGGCTACGAACAATGGCGATGGGAAAGTGTTTTAATGAATTAAGAGAGTTACAAAAGAAGTTAAGAGAGTGGCAGTAATGATTGGCAATGATGAGTAAGTTATTTAAACAATTATAATGGCTATATTGTGTACCATGTGCTTCTGTGTGAAAAAGGGGAGAATGCCTGAGGAAACTTTCCTAATATATTTTAGAAAATTAATAGAAGCTGAAGATTTTTTAGGTCTGAAAGTTGTAGTTTCTAATGAATTTCATAGAATTCTTGAAAAACCGATTTTTATGGATCTTTCTCGTTCATGTTCAAAAATGTGTTCGACTCACCGAAGAGTGCCCAAAATTCCCCATGGCTCTGAATGGGGAAGAGCAACACGTTGCCTACCACCTCATAGCGGCCTTGAAGTTCGATCTTCGGAAACGCCAGGTGAAGGTCTAACCTGTAAGTCTGCACATCGACTCGTGTCTTGGTAATCGAGTAATTGCCCGCCCCTATGACCGTGATGTTAGAGAACAACGCTCTGACACGGACAGCCCCTTGGCCGTTCTCCATTCCGAGTTCCGGGATGATCAGCGGCTCAATCGGCGGCAAATCCAATTCAGAAATACCTAGGAACGTGTTATTCTGTACAATGTAGATAATTAGTCGCCTAACGAATTTTTATACTTTCAATAATCAAAAATTATTGAAGTATCGTAGTTTTAAGGACCAGAAAAGGGAAAGTGTGGATCAATTAGACAAAAGCCAGGTCCATTCGAAAAAATTGTTGGCAACAGATAATTCACCGATGGGTCCACAACATTTAGCGAACGTGGGGTGGAAAGAGCAAAAGGCCTATAAGGGTTTCCTCGAAAGGGAAAAGGGATCAATGTTGAATGGAAAACCGAATTGTAGAGTCGTAAAAAGAGCTGAGAATTAAACTGAGGGTTTAACTAGAGGGTTATTGTATACTGTACATTTTTGCCATTATTCATATTAATAATAATAAATAATATTAAGGACCTTTATTCTACGTTATTTTCCTACAGGATATTTCAAAATTAAATTTTCAAATGCTTTTTTTTCATATAAAAAGTAAACATTGTATTGATACTCGATACTAAAAATTTGTGTCCTTACAAAAATTGTTGCACGTGTAATTGAATAATAATTAACGTAATAATGTTCGAAGAGAAATTTAGGAAAAATTACAGGAATGCAACCAACGCTCAAAGTCACGGAAAAGCCCTCAGTTTATATAAGGTTTCAAAGCGGAACAAAATTACACGCACTAATTAATGTTACGTTATATAAACACTAAAACTTACTAATCATTAATGTTCAGAGATTTATTACATAAATACCTTCACCCCCACGTAATCTCATATCATACCTTTCGTTCCTTAAACAACAGGTTCGCTTCTATTTGCTGCAACAATGTTTATTTCGTTCCAAGACGAAGAAATGGATTGTGAATATTAATTCTGCTATAACTTACCCTACTTACGTTTACTCTATAAACATGATTAAATGTTCTGCAATAACAACTTTATAACTCTTACTTCGTTAAAAATCAAAGTGTTAATGAATTAGTAACTCTTGCAATACTAAATTGTGAAGAGAGGGAGTATAATATTTTTTGTTCACTGTGATACTATTCTCAAAGTTTCTATTAAAGCAATTAGTTGCATTAAATTTTTTTTAATTAGTATTTAATTGGTGAATAATTAGTTTTCATTTTGATTAGTATTTAATTGGCAAATAATTAGTTTTTCTTTTGATTAGTATTTAATTGGCAATTAATTAGTTTTTCTTTCGATTAGTATTTGATTGGTAATTTATTAGTATTTTGATTAGTATTTTGCAAAGAATTGATAAAATAATATTCTTAGAGATTTGCAATGAATTTGCACTCACCCTTCAGCAAATATGGCTGCAGATGGTTCAACGTCTTCTGGAAGCACACCTCTATCTTGGGATCTGACCTACTGCATGGTAATATGTATTCGGCTGCAGCAAACGAAAAATTTTGAAAAAATAGATCCGCGAGTTTTCAATGCTGCACGGTCCGTGAATTTTTCAGTCACGCGATCGTGACTTTGTTTTACAACTTGGTGCACCGGTCTTCCTACTTCCGGTACCTTTATGCAACCACTCTCACTCGCGAGACCCTCGGAAAATTAATACAATTTACCCGCTGTCTTACTTTCCCGTGTCATCTGTTACAATTAATTACTTGATGAGTAATTGTGCAACATTTTGTACTTACCTAATCACCAGTTTGCTTCCTGAAATATTTTGTTTTATTTCTTCTGTTCGAAGATGCTTCGAGATCTTCCTATTAAATTTAATCTAACTTGAATTTCAACTACTTTTAAGTTTAAACAATTTAAACCGACAATTAAGGAAAGAAAATAATATGAATTTAAAATTGTATTAAATTTTAGGATCCTATATAATTTATAAGAAAAAATTGGTGAAATTAAGAAATGAATTTCTAGTGTTCAAAGTGTTCTTGAAAATTAATTAATACACTGGGTTTCCTATATAATTTATAAGAAAAAATTGGTGAAATTAAGAAATGAATTTCTAGTGTTCAAAGTGTTCTTGAAAATTAATTAATACACTGGGTTTCTCAATTAAAAAATTGTGAAGGTCATCGAATTTGAAGTGTATGTACACATGGACTTTCTCTAATGTGATCTGAATTTTTAATTACTTTACATTTCGAAATAAAAACTTCGTTAACCTCGTCCCAAATTTTTGACTGTCTAACTTCTATTTATGTTTTTAAAATGTACAAAGATTTTGATACCTTTGATTATTCGCGCTGCCATCAAGGTCAGCCACGATCCCTCATAAAAATGCAAAACACTGTTCGGATTACGATCGATCGATCTTGACACACAATTTGACTGGACGCTCATAGAATCTATTAAATGTTTGCAAAATTTATGTCAGTTTGCTACAGTAGGCATTTATCAAAGCTATAAGCTTAACCCTTGCGCTACCAGGGCCTCAAGAGACAAATTGCCACCACAACCCAGACGTTTTATTATTTAAATATCGTATCAATTGTCATTCATTTTTCTGCACATAATTTTTCTGCACATTTACTCACAAGGTGGAAGGTGTTACGTGCTTCGTGCGTCAGTCGCGAATTAACCGTATAATAAAATAGTGCGTAGAGAGAGAGAGTGGGAAAGTCTACTCTTATATTTTGCAGCGTCCCTTCTTATTAATTATATCTCTGTTCATTTTATTATTAACCCTTTAACTACGGCAGACTTTGGCACACACTGGCCGTACGGTACGGTACAAATTCACTCGCGACGTCCATTGGGTATGGCGAAATTTTTCGTTAGACATGGATTTCTGAGGAAGTATATTAAAATATTCAAAATACTGAAATTTATTACATTACACGAATTAAATTAACCCTTTGCGGACGGAGCAGTAAAGAAAAGTAGTTACGTCGCGCATTTGTGTTATAAAAACTAAAGGTGTATTTAAATAAGTCTTTCATGAAATCTAACAAAATCATAAACAAACAAATTTAGGCCAACTTGACTTCTTAGGCTAGTATACCCATGCGTATCTTATACGTGTCGTTTACGACAGACAAACGCCAGCCGCAATGCGAGAGTTGGGCGGATATATCCGACACTCGTCCGCAAAGGGTTAATTTGATTTGGACGCCAATAGGCGTCAACAGTACCGGGAAGTCAACATGTGTCGGACGCCAATAGGCGTCAACAGTAGTCAAAGGGTTAATAAGAATTAATAATTAACACTTTACCGACCGGAAGCCTATTAATCGACTTTTTATATGCTTCAGTTTGTAAGTTTTGTAATGTTCCCTTACACGATGGTGACTATTTCGAGCAGAATCGTATATGTATACTGTACAGAGATGTTAAACGATTAATTATTCAAAGGAAATCATTGTGTTCGATTTATTAATTACGTACCCCCTGCGAAGTGAGTGAACTGATCAGGAATAAATTGATTCACGAGCGGTCGGTAAAGTGTTAATTAATATATTATATTATTAATTATTCTCTGTTCATTTATAATTCCACGTGCTCGTCACTTCAATGCAACGCATTTCAGTTGAAAATCATTTCTTTTCTTCGAACTTTTCCCTGCACTCGACAATCGTGTCGTTATATTGCAATTCTGCGCCGGCACACACCACGATTTATTCTCTTTTAACGTTGAAACCGCGTTTCTCCCCGACGAATTACCTCGAATCTTCGAACGAGCACCAATCACGATGATTACAGCAGCGTTACATCAGCTGAGAAAACTTACGACGCTCACTGTTTCACTACTTTCTTTCTTGTTGCGCCGCGAAGAGGTACATAGAACGCATAGGCTTTACGTTCTCCCTGGATTTATTATTTTCCTCTTTTCCGTAGTTTAGCAACGGTCCCGTTTATGCCTCGAGTAACGGTTAAGTAATAAAAGACTTCAGGTGAATCCTAAGTTAAAGTCGTTAAATGTAAATGAGTTGCATTCTATTTTCGATTCAAACTGCCAGTTTCTTGTTCATTGGTATAGCAATCGGTGCTTGCATTGCGATAACTTTGAACGTTGCGATATTCAAGGATCTATTGAATGTTTAAAAAAAGTTGGTACTTCGAAAAACTGTTTTTCATTCGTAATAAATGATAACATTGGGAACTGAACAACAATTTAATCATCGTTCTATTTATTGCAAAGAGTAAATTTAACATTGAAGTAATTATAAATGAAATTTTATATTCCTTTATACATTTTTCTTAAAGTATCTTTGCTAATGATCATCTATGTTTAATCGATGCAATGTTAACATTTAAAATTGAAATAACTGTAAATGAAAATTTTATATTCCTTTATACATTTATCTTAAAGCATCTTTGCTAATGATCATCTATGTTTAATCGATGCAATGTTAACATTTACAAAAGGAAAAGACACTGCACGTTAATGAAACGAAGAGAACTTGTTTAGAGAGGTTGAATGCGAGACACACGGAAACGTTGCTGAGTGATTTCAATGCGTGTACTGCAGCGAACGCAATTATTGTGCGTCACCGGTTCCTAGCACTTAGAGAAATCGTGTTTAAATAGATACCAATTTTTCTGCAGCGTTGTTCACATTAACTATTTAGTTATTTAAGTTACTTAGATTACTTAAGACTTCCTTGTACAGTGATATACAGTAGCGGAGAAAAGATTAAGACCAAAGAAATTCTATTAATACCTGAGTGGCATGCAGAAGCGGTTTTATGTGGCTGTATATAAGATTAACCCTTTCGCTACCAGCGTCACATATATGTGACGACCCGATTTTCTTATCTATCTATAGCCCAGTGTCACTTATGTGAGTCGGTGTGTAAAATTGCTAATTTCACTGAATTAGAACGTTATAAATACATCTCACAAAAATGAATGAAAATTTACATGAAATTTAAATAATAAAATGTCTGAACTGTGGTGGCGACTTGGCTTCTGAGGCCCTGGTAGCGAAAGGGTTAACAGTTCGCGTAACAAATCGAGGTTCAGGAGTTCTGGGATTAACCCCTTAACCTACGATTTACGTTTGAGAATTTTGGGCCGAAAAGTTCGAGTATGTATCGACTTGTATCACACCATTGAAGATTATTAATTTTTGTATAAATAAACTTTTTGTTGTACATGCAGCTACCACAATTATTACATCAGGTTGTAATTACTTGTCAAATATTCCACAAATATTTATAGCTTTAGGAGGGCGCCGCCGCTGATATAATATTTATATTTAGCCCGATCATCGTATTAGGATCTGTGTCCATAGTTGTAGGTTAAAGGGTTAACATCCCCGCAGATGCCAGAACAACACGAACACGTCCAGCAGCGAACACGTCTTTCCCACGTGCCAAGTGAACCGAACGTGAAATCAACAGCCACCTGACCCAATCGCCAATGGCATGCTCAACGAGACCCACATCCCGGCCAAAGAATCTGGACCGTCCGATGCACCGTCCTCGTTGCGTGCACGCTTTCACTCCCGAGGAATCGCTGCGCTGCTTTAGCGTTCGATCCGCGCGAAGACGAGCGTCTCGAGCAAGAGCAGGCTCTAAGCCGACGCCGCTTACTTTCTCCGGCCGATCGCTGCCCGATCCAACGGGGGCCCGTTATGCAATCTCTGACATAACCTTCGCCACGCCGTCGAGAGCCGTTACGCCATTGCCGCGCCACCATTATGTCGGACGTCGGTGGCCAAACAATTCGACGTATCGAACGATTTGTTTCGGCTCACAATGGTCCGGATGGGCAAATTTAGTGACATTTTTAGGAAAAAATCAACTTCTTCTATGTTGATATTTTTTGGACATATCTCGGTTCTTAAATGTTTATTGAGCTTGAGAACGAAAAATGAATAAAATTTGTTAGAAATTGTGATTGCAATAAACGCTTAAAGTTAGACATTTTAAAAATAGTATTCTTCATCGAAGAATTCAGTGTCGTTTGTTTTAAATACTAAAAAAATCAAGAACTTACGTCCTGTGGCTGTATAACTAATAATTAATAATCAATAAAACATATAATAATATAAACAATAATATCGTTAAAAAAATATTTTTAACATTATTTTTAAATCTACCCATAGCCTAACATTAGTATCTTATTATTCAGTCCAAATTTCGCGTTAATATTTTTTATAGTTCAAAAGTTATATGCAAATGTCACTAAATATATCGACTTCTTTTCTACCCATGCTAGCTTTAATTTCAATTGTTACGTTGTTTTGATTTTTATGATTAAACTGTACCTTCTTTATGTACTCTAAAGGGTTTTTTCCTTAAACAAATAAACAAACAAATTTGCCGTTCCGAACCGCTGGACGAGCCCAGAGGGACGATCCCGGAATTCTAATTGACAGCTTGCTTCGTCGAAACGGAATCACGGTATTGCGTTTTGCACTTAGACGGTTGCGCGAGCTTCACGAGGTCTTTGGTCTGTTACGTGCAGTCGAACGCTTGATCGGATTGCGTGTCGGATTGACAGAGTTGTTTGGAAACCGAAAGATGGATGGGGGATGAGGCGAAATGAAACGAAAGGAAACGTTAAGGGATGTTGGAATGGAAGTCTGTGATCGATTTCATGAAGTTCGATAAGGGATGTAGGGGTGCATGGGGGATGGATCGAATTTTTTGACGATGTTGAAAAAACGGATGGAAGGTGAAATGGAAGTAAGGAAGTAATATGAATTTGTTGACGATGTTGAAAGACGGATGGAGGGTGAAATGGAAGTAAAGAAGTAGTATAAGGGAGTAATATAAATCTCTTGACAATGTTGACAGACGAATGGAAAATGATACAGAAGTTAGGTAGTAATATGAATTTATTGACGATGTTGAAAGACGGATGGAAGGTGAAATGGAAGTAAGAAAGTAATATGAATTTGTTGACGATGTTGAAAGATGGATTGAAGATGATATAGAAGTAAGGAAGTAATATAAATCTCTTGATAATGTTGACAGACGAATGGAAAATGATACAGTAGTTAGGAAGTAATATGCATTTGTTGACAATGTTGACAGACGAATGGAAGGTGAAATGGAAGTAAGGAAGTAATATGAATTTGTTGACGATGTTGAAAGACGGATGGAGGGTGAAACGGAAGTAAAGAAATAGTATAAGGGAGTAATATGAATTTGTTGACGATGTTGAAAGGTGGATAGAAGATGATATAGAAGCTAGGAATTAATATGAATTTGTTGACGATGTTGAAAGACGGATGGAAGATGATACAAAAGTTAGGAAGTAATATGAATTTGTTGACGATCTTGAAAGATGGATAGAAGATGATATAGAAGTTAGGAAGTAATATGAATTTGTTGACGGTGTTGAAAGACGGATAGAAGATAATATAGAAGTTAGGAATTAATATAAATTTTTTGATGATGTTGAAAAACGGATAGCAGGAGAAATGAAAATAAGAAAATAACAATTTAGAATTAGAATTGTAGAATAGGCTGCCAGAGTCATTTAAGAACTTCAGTGGATGGAAAATGGTAGATGTTAAAATCTTCTGAGCTAAAACACTGGTCAGCTTCCTGTGTTCCATTTTGATAGTATTAAAAATTTCACGAGTAGAATTTGTCGATGATTTAATAGGATTCCGCAGTGGAAATGTTTCAGGATGCTTGCGAATAGGTAATTAATTTTAGATTCAATGATGGAATACAGAATGGCTTAGTAAAACGAAAATATAAAAATGGTAAAAAGTTGATAGAATCGTTTGAGAAGAGATGCATAAAGATTGTCGAATACTTTTCTCTTAATCTGTCCGCTTAAATCGAACATTATTCCAGTAATTTTCCCGTCAACTTAAAAAAAGAAACACACGCTCCGAATTTGCCTTGCAAATCGAAGACGACCAAAGCATCCGTCGTCATTGCAACGAGTTTGAAAACTCGACCTTCGACGACCGTTCGACATCGAAGCCAGAAAATTTATGAGTGCTCCAGGACAGGTTGCCGGCTGTTGCAATTTCCTCGTGCCCGACCCATACGTAGAAAGAGAAAGTACATAACTATGTCCAAGAAATATCGAGAAAAATGGCCGACCTAACCCTGTGCCATTTAATTTCGTTCGAACAATCGTCAAAATCGATCTCGCTGACGTTACAAAATTTCCAATTTCGTTTCGGTCCCGAACCGTTTGCTCGAGTTGATCTTAAAAGAGATTTTACGAGAAAGAAAGAAAAAAAACGTCTGAATCAATTGGAAAAGGGAAAGATATTTTGTCAACGAAGGGAAACCCGAGTAACACAACACGCTTCCGCGACATAATGGTTTCCCACAAATACCCTCCGCACGGAAAGAGAAAGGCAGATACGCTCAATGGTCGTAAAAGGAGAATACGAGGAATAATTACTCGCTCGTAGCGTGATTTGACATCGTTCACGATCGATTACGTGTGTACCATTCAATGAACCTGTTCGATAATCGACCAACGTTCGACGATCTTCGTTTTAACCCTTCTGGGGCTGATCGAAACTGTAGGATCATTCTTATAAAACACAACACTCGCAGCAATGGACAACGTTTCGTTTATGTCGGAGTAAGAAAGTGATTGCATAATGGCACCCATGGAACTAATTACGAACGTCACCACTGCTCATTTCGTAACCGGCGATCGATTATTTATCGATGGTCACTGCTAGATCGTTTTCATAAAATGTGTCGTTGTCGTCGGCAAGAAAACGAAGTGAAAACGCGTGCACCAGAAATTACGGCAAAAATGGCACTGAAGAGGCTTACGGATCTCGAAATCGGGCTCGTTCAGCGCAGGGTCGGTTTTTTGTTCCTCCTCACAGGACACTAATTCTCCGAAGAACAGTCCAAACAGCACCGCACAGAGTATCCTCCGTTGAAGGAGCATCCTGAAGAAGATCGACCTCGACGGAGGTCGGTTCTAGTAGACAGAAAATGGTCCTTGACGTTGAACGATCCTTGGTTACGTGTTTTTAAATGCTTGTAACCTTTTTTCTTCTCGACGAAGCAAAATATAATGATTTAGACGAAAAAAAATTTACACAGTTTCGAGTATCCGACGATTCTTTTATCCTTGATCCTTGTTTTCGTTCGGTTCTTCTGATTTGGTTTACGTTTAATCAGCCTTCCTGAAATACACTTGTTTGTTTTAATGCTTTTTTTTTTAAATACACTAATTTACTACTCTTTGTTGATTTACTTTCTTTTTTTTTTTTGGTAATTTGGAATTTTTTTGGTGGACCAAGTTGGTGGCTAGGTAGATCGACTCTCGTAAACTAAACACTGGCTCCCTTCATATTCTGTCTTATATGCGAGCGTTCCCCTTCTCTGGGGACCTCAGGCTTTAAACGCCACCACGGATTCGACTGTTTCTATTTCTCACGGGTGGAACCGGTACGCTTTGATCCTCGATCGTGAAAACTTGATTTTAGAAGTGAAGAAATTCAAAAAGTACTATTTATTGGATACCCTTCATTCATAGAACGATAATGCACTTTTTCATCTGTCCATTACATTTTGATTTTACTTAGGAGAACAATTTAAAGGAATCGTCAATTTTATTGCTTATTTGTCATTCACTCTTTGTTAATTTTAATTCATTTATTAATTATTTAAGTTGAACTATTATAATTAATTTTTATTCTATTAGGGAAACTGGAAAGTAATGTCGTTTTCTTACATTAAATTCAAACTCATAAATTTTTAACGAGTTTTTATTTTTGATCAACAACCTTTTGCCATTTAGCGTGCAAATTTTCAATGCCGAATCGATATAAAAATCAATTGATTTTTGAACAAAATATCTAGAGATAGAATGACGGAAACAGTATTTTCCGGTACCCCTAATATTATATACACACTATCCGTAAAATTAATAAAACTAAAATAAAAATTTCAATTGATGTTTTAACTCAATTCGAATCACCTGTATTTTATACAAAAACCAAATATTTAAATCATGCACTTACACTTTTCAAACAAAAAATTATTTACAGGTTCAGACCAACATTTAACTCAATTCGTATTACCTTACTTAAATCAAATATTTGAACCATGCACTCGCACTTTTTGAACAAAAATTATTTACAGGTTCAAACCGACATTTAACTCAATTCGAATCACCTGTATTTTATACAAAAACCAAGCATTTAAATCATGCACTAATAGTTTTTTAAGAAAAATTATTTATAGCTTCAGACCAACATTTAACTCAATTCGAATCACTTGTACTTTATACAAAACCAAATATTTAAATCATGCATTTATACTTTTTTAAGAAAAATTATTTACAGATTCAGAACGACATTTAACTCAATTCGGGTCACCTGTATTTTATACAGAAACCAAATATTTAAATCATGCACTTACACTTTTCAAACAAAAAATTATTTACAGGTTCAAACCGACATTTAACTCAATTCGAGTCACCTGTATTTTATAAAGAAACCAAATATTTAAATCATGCACTTACACTTTTCAAACAAAAAATTATTTACAGGTTCAAACCGACATTTAACTCAATTCGAGTCACCTGTATTTTATAAAGAAACCAAATATTTAAATCATGCACTTACACTTTTCAAACAAAAAATTATTTACAGGTTCAAACCGACATTTAACTCAATTCGAGTCACCTGTATTTTATAAAGAAACCAAATATTTAAATCATGCACTTACACTTTTCAAACAAAAAATTATTTACAGGTTCAAACCGACATTTAACTCAATTCGAGTCACCTGTATTTTATACAAAAATCAAATATTTAAATAATGCACTTACACTTTTCGAACAAAAATTATTTACAAGTTCAGAGCGACATTTGACGTTTCAAAATCATGAAACATTGTTCAATTTTGCAATTGAATTTACCTGACACAGGCGACATTTAAATTAGACCAAAGCCCGTCGTTGCATAATTCTTGAAGTACACGAGGAAGAATAATAGTCAGACCCAGGAAAGTGTATGTGTGCACTACCAAATGAATAGTGTACTTTGCGTAATCGCGGTTCGCTGGTTCATTGCGAGAGCTCCACATCATCCGAACAACCTATTACGAGCATTTTAATGATGTTAATCCCACTGTTACCCGTGTGAGGAACACTCATTGTGAAACCATTTTGTTTCGCCTGTCCACGCTCTTCGTTGTGATTTGAGCCGCTTCGTCATGCACCATTGTCTTTCAGGTTTTCACGAGCGACGAGACCGATTTCTGGATCAACACCGAATTTATTTTATCTCTCGTCTAATTAAAATAATTTTCCCCTTTAAACGTACGATGTTTTTGTTTGTTTATTCTCTTGAAACGAAGAGAATTATTTTCGAATCTTTCTTTCTTTCTTAATCGCCATGGTTTTCCGCTGTAAACAATTTACTGTGATTTCGGTTATTTTGCTCTCCATTATCGGCTTTGTTTTCATATCTTTCACCTCCTTAAACGACCGAAACAATTCTCAAAGCGGAGGATCGTTGGAATCGCGCTACATTTATTGTCTTTCTTTCTTAATCGCTACGATTTTCCGCTGTAAACAATTTACTGTGATTTCGGTTATTTTGCTCTGCATTATCGGCTTTGTTTTCATATCTTTCACCTCCTTAAACGACCGAAACAATTCTCAAGGCAGAGGATCGTTGAAATAAAAATAAGAAAAATAAAGTTCGATATAACCTGAAGCAATTATTACGTCTGCGAAACCTTGCGTAACGAAACCCATGATTAGGTTTCGGTTTTTGAGAGACGAGATCAATATTACAAAATGTGTGCGAAATTTTATTGAAAAACGCTTTGTCATTTTTCGTTTCTGCGACGTCAGTGATCAGAATCGTTTGAATTTTTACCAAAGTTCAATGATCTTATTTTTTTTACAAAATATAATGTTTCAATTCGTTAATGTATAAATTTCATAGTATAGCAATTTAATGGTATAGTATTATTAATGTTTATTGTCAACGTTTCTGATTATAAAAAGAGAAATTTAATTTCAACAGATTGATTGCAACCAGCTTAAAGCTTAACGATGAAGTTCATTGTTTAAGAGTTGACAGTTTATTTTCAGCCACCGTTGATAGATATTAATGATCGATAATAGTAAGTCACGATTTTCTGTTCGTTGCATCGCTGGCCATGAATGTGTAATGCGGCATTGTCTTTTCGAATTGGTCCTTGATAGGGATCGTGCCCGGCATACGCGACAAATTACTCGGAAATGAGCTAGGAGAAAAGCTGCATTTTGTAACACTGTTTATCGCGATAAAAATTACATTTTTTTTTCAATGAAAAATTTTATATCCAACATCGCATCGTGAAATAATTTACATAAGAAGTAATCGTTTACATTTCTTACGCAATACTGCGTTTTCTTTACAATTTTCTGTAATCAGTTACTTATGTAATTATTTTTAATTTTATATTAAAACTTTTCTGCACTTTTAACACTAGAACTATCAATGATTATAGTATACTTATTGAAGACAAAAAATTCAGATTGAAAACTGTTCGAAAGAAAATACCTAATATAAGGGAAACAAATTTTATCTGTCAAAATGAAAATCATAGAAAATTTTCAAATATCTAGGCACCACGGTAAGTTTAATACGTTTCTATGAAAAATTACAAATTGGGTCATTTTGACCCCCCTGGTAGGTTTAGTGTAAATATTAAACACTGCTCTTAGGTAATTTATTTTATTAGTATACTCATAATTATTAATATACGTTTCTTTGAAAATAATTATTTTCTGCGAATGTTTAAAAAATACGAATTAGTGGGAAACAATGGATCACTTTATCGTTTTGTTCCAGGTTTGTTTGCTTTCGCGAAAGGAGGATGTGGGTGGTGTGCAAGCAAACGTTTCACGAGTCCAACTCAGTTTTAATGATCGTTTCGGTTGTTTGTACACCTTGAAACTTTCTGACGTTTCACAGCGTTTGGAGAAATTCCGAAAGAACTTGTCGCTGTTGCCCAATTTTGTAGCCCACCAGAAGCACAGTGTCGACACTCTTTGACCCGTGTTGTATCCCCTTAATTTGTATGACTTTCTAACGCGAGTTTCTTGCGAGCATTTGAAACACAAAATGGGCGAAACAGAGCATATGCAAATAAGGCGCAAGAAATTTACAAAAACCAAACATAAAAACAATTTTCGAAACTACAGAAAGATAAAATGTTTCACAGTATTTCAATTTAATACTTATACAAAATCTCTCAACATTTAATTTTTCTCTTTAATGTAAGAAATTTTTTGTAATTACCTAAATTTTTAATTCAGCTATTTGTCTATCCTAAAATATTAAAGATTTTAATATTGATCCAATTTTTATCTCTCAACATTTCGTTTTTCTCTTTAATGTAAATAATCTTTTATGTTTACCTACATTTTTAATTTAACTATTTATCTATCCTAAAATATTAAAGATTTTAATATTGATCCAATTTTTATCTCTCAACATTTCGTTTTTCTCTTTAATGTAAGAAATCTTTTACGTTTCCCTAAATTTTTAATTTAACTATTTGTTTATCCTAAAATATTAAAGATTTTAACATTGATCCAATTTTTATCTCTGAACATTTCGTTTTTCTCTTTAATATATGAAATCTTGTACGTTTACTTGAATTTTCAATTTAATTATTTGTCTATCCTAAAATATTAAAGAAGAATTTAATATTGATCCAATTTTTATTTTTACTATAATTGTTTCAGTAAAAGGATTAACAATAAAACAGTCTTAGTGGTACTACTAAAAAATTATATTAATATTCATGAATGAGTAAGTAATAAAATGAAAGCTATCATTGCTTAGACTTCGCATAAAAAAAAAATTACCAAATTAATGAAACTCGCCATCAAATTATTCGCAATTTAACTGCATCGAGGCATTACAAATGGCTCACAACCATTTCTGCTTGTTACACGCACGGTATTATATAACGAGTGTACTCAAAATCTGCCTTTGCGAAATTCATATTCGCAAACGTTTCCAATCACTTTTCAATGAGATAATCGATGTATCATGAGAGTCAGCGTCGACGGAGATCGCAGAACGTTTGGAACACGCGCAGTTCTCTGCAAAAGTGGATGCGTGGCGCTGCAGTCGCCTAAAGTGCATTCGTACGAACGTAACTATACTTTCGCGGTGAAACAAAAACAGACTTATTTTTAACGATACCTATACAAAAGCAATTGCATGCAAGACTATAATTCACCATGGAATACAGAAAATATTAATATTTAACCAACCACATGGAGAGATCCTTCATTTTTTCCTCTGTCATTGATTCTATTTACTTTTGTTATTAGTTAGTCTTGAACTGGTGTTGAATTTGTTAAAAATTGTACTTTGGAAGAGCAAAAAATGCATTCGATGAACTGTGAACAACATTAGTTTAAGACTAATTAATAATAAAAGTTGCAGAATGTTAACACTTAGCCGACCGAACGGGGAGACCTCCCATTCTTTCCTCAACAAAACGCTGCAATTGATTCTATCCACTTTTGTTATTAGTTAGTCTTGAACTGGTGTTGAATTTGTTAAAAATTGTACTTTGGAAGAGCAAAACATGCATTCGATGAACTGTGAACAACATTAGTTCAAGCCTAATTAATAATAAAA
>JAOPTO010002352.1:63841-77325 GCA_033822845.1 Tetrapedia diversipes
TGTGAAAACTTACAAACCATCCATCACACCTTATCGACTTTCATTTACGAAAATAAAAATGTAAAAGCGTACACATGGAAGAAGTGAAAGATTGGTTCAAGGTGGTAATAAAACGTCCTCCGGAAACACCGAAAAGAACGTGTTCGTGAAATCACCGATCAGCTGGGCTATGGTTTCCTCCAGTTTCGGCCTGATTTCCGCTATCACCGTGCTCCAGTTGTCGTTCAGGAAAAGATTCATAGCGCCGGAAAGCGTTTCGTCACCGTCGAACAAATTATCCAGGTGCACGGTGGCATGACCGATTTCGAAATCCACAT
Source organism: Tetrapedia diversipes (assembly GCA_033822845.1). Taxonomy (NCBI): domain Eukaryota; kingdom Metazoa; phylum Arthropoda; class Insecta; order Hymenoptera; family Apidae; genus Tetrapedia; species Tetrapedia diversipes. The sequence goes on from JAOPTO010002352.1 coordinate 64,159, forward strand.
ACATGTCGACCACTCTCTGATGAATCAGCCCGGTTTCTTCGTTTCTGTAACGCTGCAGTTGCATGGTGACGACGGTGTCGATGCCCGTGAAGTTTCCGTGGCCTACACCGTTTCCGGTGATCGGCAGCATCATGATCCTGCCGTCTAGATTGTAGTTCGCTATCATTTCCAGCCGTGGAATGTGGAGCTTCAGTCGTATACGATTGTTTTCCAAATCGAGTCTGGGCGGAGAACGATGTTAATGTTAAATATGTTACGATGTTAATTCAAATTTTTGACGGAGCTTTAAAATCATTTAAAGGGAAGCGCTTCTCTTTCTATGGATAAGGATAAAAATAATTTTCAGGTTTATTTAGGTTGGGTATCTATAAAGTAGTTGACAGAAGTTTAAAACGAAAGGGTCAAAAAAATAAATTAATTAATTAATAAGAAATAACGGTATAAATAAAATTTATATTCTATACTAATCGATAAATAGTGTTTTACAAAATAACAAAAAAAAGGAATTGGTAAACAATATTTGTGAGCCATAAAGTTATGTTTTACATTGCACTGTCGTCTTAAACTTTTATCCACTACTGTGAATTAATTAATTAATAAGAAATAATAGTATAAATAAAATTTGTATTCTATGCTAATTAATAAATATTGTTCTACCATAAAGGCAATAAAAATAAATAAATAAACAATATTTGTGAACCATAAAATTATGTTTTACATTGTTCTGTCGTCTTAAACTTTTACCTGCTACTTAAATCGACGTTTCATAACGTTGGTTTAAATTTTTGGACTCCTGTCACCATTTTTTTTTTGTTTTTTTTTTACCAAGGAGGATAATTTTTCATTCAAGATAGCGAACACTAGCAATAGATGAAAAACGATCGTTACTTTAAATAATACGGTGTTAATTGAGGGAAGGTATTAACGAAGAGAGGATTAGAACACAAGAACGTACCTGATGCTCTTAGATACAAAATCAGTGCCACCGAATATGGACACATTGTTGTACTTCGCGCGAATGTAGATAGGACCGGAGGATTGATCGATCTCGAGTTCGTCCAAATGAAGTGGTTCGCATGCTGGGATTCGAAGAGCTGGTATTCCGTTCTTCAAATACGGTTTCAAGGCGTTCACGCTTTGTTTTATGCAGTCGTTTAAAAGGGGATCGCTTCGATGACATATTTTCAAAAACGGCGCTGAAGATCAGAGTAAAATCATTTTTAGATTAAACATCTTTATCCTTTGGTTCTCATTCGCTAAATATTTTAATAGGAATTTATGTAAAATTCATTTCATAAGAATTATTAATCGAGAAAGAAAAACGAGTTTCTTAGTTTCACTGTTCATCAGCCTTCAACCAAGTTAGACCTAAATTCTTTGTACATAGATTGCATGATTTTCTGTACGATTCATCATGAATTAAATACGAGCGTTCCAGATGTTATGTTAACACCTGTACACTGAGTGTCTTAAAAGTGTGTCACTAAATCGAATTGTTCCATCAGTTTCCAATAAAATTGTAAGAAAACTTTCTCACTTTTATATTTTGTAAAACAATATCTATTTAATGAACGATTTTAATTATTCACGAGTATTTAGTTAAAAGAGTTAGAATATTTAGTTTAAAATTTACTGGATAAATTAATACAAAACTTTTCCAATAATGTTTTGCACCAAAAATGTGTAATACTTACGTATTTCTGCAATGGATAAGCTAGTAGACAAGCAACTTGCGACGAAAAATATCAACAACGATTCGTGGAACCGCATTGTTGTTACCACTACGAGGTTCGATCGCGAAATAATTCCAAAGTGCGTGCCATCGAAAATTGCGGACGTGCCATCGATCTAGAATGTGCTGACAGTGCCATTTCTATTGCGTTTCCACTTCCTTTTAAGCATTGTGCAATTAAGCGCCCCGATATTGCACTTGTCATTCTTTTCTGTCGATTGACAATTTTGCAAATTAAAACAACGACTCAGAGCTAAGTATTGTTGTCTCAATGTCGCTTAAATAAAATTAGATCTTTAATTTTTCAACTTGGAATTTATAGTTCCTATTACAAATACCATAGTGTTATCATAATTTATTCGTTTATACGTTTATCATTATATAATACTTTTGTGGCTCCTAAAATATCAAAGGATTTTCTTTGCTTGATCTATCAAGCTAAAAATATCGGTACTTTCTAAGACAGAACTTTTAAACATCACCGAAAAGCTTTTTCCCTTGCAATCGAGATCCAGTTTCACCTTCACCCAGAAACCATTCCCGCGCATCCCCGATAAACCTGACATTTCCAGCAACCTTCTCGGCCATTCTTTCGACAAAGCACAATCATACGTCCCATTAAGCTGAAACGCACCAGCATCGTACCCGCTGCGATGTACATTTAAGAACAAGCGATTGCGTAACAACGAGAAGCGCTATTTGCGGCTCTGGACCCGCCTCGAACAGCCATAATCTTCTCCACTTAAGGTCGGGGAAGGACCTTGCCCTCTATAGAGCCGTCTAACGGGGGCAAAACGCGAGGGGACGCTGGCTGAGCAGCTGGAAGAGAGAAAAAACCGAGGTTCACACACGTCTAGAAAGATCACCTAGTTAACGAGCGTCACAAGAATCGCTGGTCCATGGCCCAGATCCGGTGCCCTTCCACGGTAACCATATAAAACCATCCGACAAACGCATCATCCACTCGCGATCGTCGCTTTTTCACGAGCACAAGCTCCCGAACGAACGTTCGAAGAAACGTTGAACGATAACAGCGAGCGATGATCATCGAAAAATCCTGGAAGAGGTACGAATCATCGGTCCAGGAACTCGAGCGTTGATGTGCGCATCCCTCTTCTTCTTGCTGTTGATCTTCGTCGTGATCGTTATCATTGTACTGTTGTTGGTCAAGCCTATGTACATTTGGGAGATTAAAACCGAAGAATAGAAATAGGTTGAATCGGTAGTTCTAGTTCAATTTGAGGTGTTCGATTGGTGATTGGGAGTATTCGAAGAACTTTGGACGTGATTGAAGTGCTGAGAAACTGATTGTAGGTTAATAAAGAGAAGAGGAAAGAGAAGTACACGCTATGGGGAAGGTGTTCTCTGTGGTGGTCTTCGCTTTGGCTTTCCTAGCCCTGGCAGACTCTCAGGGTTCCCTGTTGGAGATGTCTCAGCAGCTCTGGGCCAAGCTTCTCACAGGAGGATTCTCCAAGGCGGGCAGATTGGATCCGCTGAAGGTTCCAGTGATCAAAGTGGACCAATCCGAGGGAGACACCAGCTACAGGATAATTCTTCGGAACGTAGAGATCACCGGACTGAACGAGTCCACCTTGGACAGCATCCACATCGCCAGGGGTCGATTGAAGTCCAACCTGAGCGAGCTAGAAGCCGGCTACGTGAGCTACAGCGACCTCAGAGACCTGGACTCCATCAGGTACAGGTTCCACACTCTGATCAAGGAGCCAAAGTCGCAAAGCGACAGTTTCGAGGCTATAGTCTCAGCCACGAATCAGGAAAGCAAATTCGTGGCCAGTTCCAAGGAACAGGATAGTCGTTTCGAGCGACTGAGGCAGTACGATCCATTCTTAATGAAGATTCAGGCGGAAAAGATGATGGAGCCTGCTGCTGATCGGGCACGAAGCAATCATAAAGCGCATCGGGAGTCTAGTTTCGGGTCCTTCAACATGGAAAATGCCAAAGTTCTTTCGAAATCCGAAACCAGCCAAATTGTTGAGAACCTCAGGTATCCTGCTGACGTTCAACTGATCTACGCCATGAGTGCTATGAATTCCGGGTTGAACTCTGGATCCAGCTCTGGTTTGAATTCTGGGTTCAGCTCTGAGAAGAGTTCTGGGTCGAACTCTGGATCGAATTCTGGATCAAGCTTTGAAAAGAGTTCTGGTTTGAATTCTGGGTTCAGCTCTGAGAAGAGTTCTGGGTCGAACTCTGGATCGAATTCTGGATCAAGCTTTGAAAAGAGTTCTGGGATGAACTTTGGATCGAATTCTGGATCGAGTTCTGGCAAGGGTTCTGGATTGAATTCTGGTAACTACGAGCAAAGAGAGGGCTACGACAGGTCCAGGTCTAGCTCTTACGGTGGTCAAAACAGAGAATACGGCAAGCAGAGTCAAAGAGGAGAGAATTTCGGAGCTAGAAGATCGGAGGAGCGTTACGAGGACGTCGAGACTTCAGCTTCTGAGCACGTGGACAGCAAAGTGCAGGATCACCGGTTCGTTCCCGGTTACATCGTCAGGGAGCAGGTGCAGCGTGACAGATCCAAGGGTCTAGAGAATCAACCGGGTTATATCGATATCGTTTACGCGGATGGAAGCAACAATGGCAGCGTGAAACGGTTCGGTAACGGAAGAATCGAGTACAAGAAGGATGCCAGAGTGTTCGGTGTGAAGGATGTTCCCAAGGTAGGACGAATCTTTGTTGCGCGTTTTTTTGACAAGAGGTGAGAACACGTAGTTAATTAACTTTTTCGAGCAACAGGTAGCAGTGTTCTCTTTATGCATTTTATACGAGATAATTAGCTTTACTTCCTGTTTATACTATGAACTTCCTACAGAAAGTAACGTAGAAAGGGATACAATTCTTCTGTTTACGATTTCCTGGTGTGAAAAGAAGAGATAGTGCAATAATGCATTGAACATTAACTTTTCGAAGTGAGATAGCAATTTTCCTTTTATACTGCATTTAACATTAATTTGAAACAACAAACAAGGCTATACAACTATATTCTTTGCAATGTTACTTTTATTATGTTAGATTATTATATTTCCAACGTAAAATTACCATAAGTAGGTACTAAAAAAAAATATTAGCGCTAAAATCTTCAGTAGAGGTTAAAAATTCCTTACCAAATTTAAGAAAAAAATATGAAAAACTTGAAATGCTTCGGAAACTTCTTAAGGTGGTTAGATAAAATTGTCGAGTGAATTACCAATGAAATAATGCTTCCCATTATCCTTAAACACCTCAACAGCAACTTACTAATTGGAGACAGCCATTACTATCTACTTCCCTACAATTTTTCTCTTATCAACATTATTATTTTTCTCATTCCAATATCTTAATTCTTCCTCCATGTGATGTGATAAATATACCTAACCTATGTAAACAGGATATCCTTGAGGGTAAACGAGTTATTAGTCGCAACTGCACCGAGGGGGAGTCCTTGACGAAGAGGAACGACGCGGTTAAGGCAGCGATAGAGACGAAGAAGCTGGACGGTTTGTCTAGATACGCGAGGGATTATCAAGAAAACCGAGGATACTTCGAGGAAGGGATGCAGCTGGTCTACCATTACGGTGGAATGGACGACAAGAAGGCTGGGGAACAGCGACTCGTCCAAGGAGCCAGGCACAAACGCGCTCACACCGGAAACGAAACTGATGTGAGCGCTTCTCCTTCTTTATCTCGTTGTTCTTTGAATTTTTTTCGCGACTTGATTGCTGCCTCGTAAATTTCTTTCAATTACCCGGTATTTTTCCGCGATTTTCAAGGACGACGTGATGCATGTCATCATGAAGATCAGAGTACCCCTGCTGCGCATCAAATCCGACTATCAACTGATGGGAAAGGTTGGACAGGAAGTGGTGAGAGGAAATGGCAAACTCAGTGGCAACTTCAGTGAGTAATACTTTTTTTTTAACCCTCTTAGTGCCGGAGGCCGATATATCGGCCCGCACTTATGATCACTTATACCTTTGATATTTATGTAATTTTCAATGAATATAGAAAAATTAGCATCACTGTTTTATTCTGTATTTCGGTCTTAATACACTGCTTTTTAAATTATGTAAATATTGCTTTCCGTTTGGTTTTGATGAGCCTTTTTCCAAACCCTACTAAAATCGTGAAATTCGGCCGGTTATCTTCTGATAAGCACCTCTTTTTCGCCCAGCACTGAAAGGGTTAACGAACCTGTTGAGTAGTGTTGACTGGTGCAAAATCCTGATTCACATCTTGTTTGAACGATACTTTTTACGGAAAAAGGTGTTTTTCTGTGAATAAAGATTAAGGATACGGTAGTGAGAAAAATGGAACAAAAAGGGTCCATTTTGGTAATAATTTATTGACACATTGATAGATATAATTTTATTCGTTTCATTGAGCTACTTGTATTATTGAATAATGTTTCCAAATGAAAAAGTGACAAATGTCGTTGACTTGCAGCCGAGCTGGTTGGTGACTTCACGATCGAACTGAAGAAGGTCAAAGGTCAAGATGTATTGATCGTTCGCGCAGCTAGGAGCAAATTGAATGCTAAAAAGAAAGACGTCTCTCTTCAGGGAATGAATGAACAGGGTCCAGTGAAATCGATTCTCGGCCACAGTAAGTACATGCTGTCTTAACTGTGCCTTACTTAACTCTTTCTAGCAGAGCTACAAGTGTCATTTTACATAATGAGCTGGAAAATGTTGTTTTTAGAAAAACACGTTCAGAGCAAATTTATGTAATTAAAAAAGCACGTAAACGTAACAATCTTCAAATCTATATAACCTTATTAACCATTAAAATTTCACTAAAACATTTTAACAACAGGTTTTAAATCGAAATGTTTAAAAATTGCTCCTTTTCAATCCCCAGAAATGGTAACACTCTCTTCAAAAACACATCTTTTATTTCAAAAAGAACTATTTTTAAAATACTCAGCTTTAGGGTGACAATTATGTGCAAAAAACAATATAGAAAAGAATGGCCATTATTTTGGCCATTATTCAAAACTCAGCTTATAGAAGTATATAAAAATAAGAGTGACATTAATTTATTGAAATGTGATCAGGAGATCAAATCGGGTACAATTGAAATGATATAATACAGTCATGAGGAAATTTCTGTGAAAATCAAGTATGCATCGAAATGGTAATCGACGTCAATAGAGCCGGTTTAAGGTATTATGTAAAACCTCTTTCGTCTGTCCCCGTTACGTTACACGACCGGTATTCTTCCGTAATTAGCGAGCGTCAAGGAAAACGCCGGGAAAAGAAGGATTTCTACGGAGGAAAGCGATGTCAATGGATCCGAAAGTTGCGTTCGGGTATCGGTGATCGAACGAATGTTCCGTGCTTAAACCGTGGAACGTGGCAAGCATGCATGCAGTTGCATGAAAAGCAGCGTGCATCGAAAGAAAAACGCTTTCTTTCGCGTGAACGAACCTGAAAAAGGTCTGAAGAATAAATTCTGTTTGCAATCTATGTTTCCCAGCAGTTTTCCCATAAATGAACGAAGCTTGAAGTAATTTATACAAAAATTAGAATAATGATTTACATTTCCAAGATCTTTTTATTCAGTTTTTTTAACTTCTATTAACATTGAATTAAAAATTCCATAAATCATTTACGAAATAATTGTTAGTGAGTAATTAGTAACATGAGTTCATCTCGCAACCCTAGATCTATCAATTAATAATCAATTCCTCTAAATTTCATTACATTCAATGTAATTCATACAAACATTCTCTCTGAATTTCACCCTCACATTTCCATCGCCATGATCCAAATGTTACATAACAATTTCCACAAGTAATCAGGTAACGTTGGAGTATAAGGGTTACTTTGTTACATCTGACACCCCAAGTATTTCCAATGAGAACCGTGACAAAATATTTCCGTTACTATAGTTCAATTACTATACAAAAATTTCCATAGATATTGGGTGCCTTCAAAGAATAACGGTTACTTTGCTGTAACGTAACTCTAACACCCCAAGTATTCTCAATGAGAACCACAACAAAATATTTCCGTTACTATAGTTCCATTACTATACAAAAATTTCCACAAATATCGGGTGCCTTCAAAGATTGAAGGTTACTTTGTTGCAAAGGAGCCCCTGGACTCGAACCGTACCAGGTTATTTCCATTACTATAATCCAATTGTTATACAACAATTTCCACAAGCGCCAGGTGACATCAGAGAGTGCGGTTTGCATAGTTACAACGAGGAACGATTTCCGTTTTCATCGCGAAAAGGCGCACGTTCCTAGGAAACAATGGAGGAAAGTAAAAGTGGCCGAGTGTATCGACATCGATCGAACGAAGTAAAAGTTTGTCCACTTTCAGCGCCCCCCCCCCCTTAACGCAACCCCATAATCCACGATGTCCAGCGCATTAACTCACTTAATGGTAGATTCACGATCGGCTTTCGTCTTCGCAGGTTTGATGGCTGCAGAGGCGGTGGCCGCCATGCTTGCCGACGATCTAGCCACGAAAGCCCTGAACGAGAAAACGGCGGACGCGATGATCTACAGAATGTACAAAAATCTTCCGGTCAATTAGGCTCGGGTCGAAGACGGATCTCTGCCATTCAGCTGGACTTTCGTAACTCCGACTGGTTCACAGTTTGTACCGCGTATAGTATGTAGATTGTACACATTGCCGTATGGTGCTCAAAATAATTCTTTTCATCGGGGGCGAGGTTGGATTTATTTTATGCAGCATTAAAGTTTACGCAGCAGGCGAGGGTTTCGCTGTTTGACATTTTTGGAAAGGTGAGATATTGATTGAGTTATTGGAATAAGTGGGTAACGGTAAGGAAGATTGTAGCTGTTTCGAGTACGAAGCTTTTAGGTGGTCTAACTATTTGACATTTTTGAAAAGGTGAGATATTGATTGAGTTATTGGAATAAGTAGCTTAGGGTAAGAAAGTTTGCAGCTATTTCGAACGGCGTACAAAACTTTTAGGTGGTTTTACTGTTTGAAAAGGTGAGATATTGGTTGAGTTATTGGAACAAGTAGATGAGGGTAAGTAAGATTGTAGCTGTTTCGAGTACGAAGCTTTTAGGCGGTTTCGCTATTTGACATTTTTGAAAAAGTGAGATATTGGTTGAGTTATTGGAATAAGTAGGTAACGATAAGGAAGTTTGTAGCTATTTCGAGTGGCGTATGAAACTTTTAGGTAGTTTTGCTGTTTAAAAAGGTGATTTTTGAAAAGGTGAGATATTGAATGAGTTGTTGGAATAAGCAGGTAAAGCGAAGGAAGTTTGAGCGGCTTTTGAGCTGTTATAGCGGTCACGCTGTATTTTTCTTTCATATTGGTTAAATTCTATTTAAGCAATGTTATTAATTTATTAATCGATAACTGCATGCTCCCATTTATTTGACTATTTATTCATTTATTTATTTTTGTTCGCTCACTATAATTACACGTATTCATTGACTTTAAGACTACTGACTACGATACTAAAGAATTGTTAACCGATTCGCTTAGAGTAGTATTATACTCGATCTTGACTTATGTAACATAGATAACATTAACTATTATAGAAATCCATATATATATATACATATACATATATTTATTACACACATGTTTTGCATTACATACGCGACTAAGACTATTCTACGTATTTTAAGCTAATCTAATTCGTTATTTATTAATCTATTTTTATTTAAACTACAGGATCATTTGTCCCCCTTCGCGATATATCTTAAAACGCGTAAAAAAGCAGGAACTTTTAAAAACCTCCAACGTTAGATTTCACTTTAACCCCTTGACATACAACGACGAATTAGGGTCGTCGTTCATTTCATGCGCCATTGTAGACTTACTATTTTCAGCGAACGCCATTAACCTAGTATATTATTAAATTATTAAATTATTTCACTCGTGCGTCGATTCTATTTTGTTCAGAATATTCAACATGCTCCCCACTCACCCCTTTCAAAAAAAAATTTCAAAACAAAATTTCTGTTCTGTTTCCAAGCTTGCACACAACTGTTCAGTTCAGCCAAATTAAATGATATTTTTCAAATGCATTCGTTTTATTCGTATGTCAACGGGTTAACATAATTTTTATCAAAAGTTTCCTAGCAAAAACACTTTTCCCTGCGAAAAACCTTCTCGCGCGTTCGAACGTCCTCGAATTCGAAGCGCTACGATCCTCCCGCTCACGTGTCAACCTGCAGCCAGAGGTCGCAGTCGTCACGTGCGCGTAAGAAACTCGTCCGCGAAACTCGGATACGTTCTCGTTGTTGTTGTGTCACGATGTGGTTGTGTCGGTGCCCGATTTGCAAACGGGTTTCCGAACGTTACGTGCCGTTTGCACCATTCGCGTCGCCCCAGCGGAACCAGTCCGGGATCCGCGAACGCTTTACATAATCGCATTTGGGAAATTCATCGAGTTGCAACAACGCCCGCTTTTGCGCGGGGAAAGTGTGGTCCGTGCGCGAGAGGAAGACGAGGCACTGTTTACATCCTCGTTTCGCCTCGACATATAATTAACCCTTTCGTTACGGGAGGATTCTTTGGCGCGCAACTTCCGCTGAACAAACCGCCACCCAAAAAATTTGCACTTACAAAACAATTGCAATTGCTCGTCATGCGTTCAATACCGCGGAATCTTAGGTAGAGCGTAACTGTAATCGGCTGTAGAAAGGAAAGGGTTGAAAAATTATCGCATAATGCAATAATACTCTGTTCGCGAAATTTCACGGGGTGACTATAGTCACCGTTTGTACGTAGGGAGCGTCAGTCGTTGGGTGACTATAGTCACCGCTCGTAGCCTTAACCCCTTGACTACGGCAGACTTTGATATGTACTGGTCGTACCATACGGCAGGGATTGAGTTACGATGTGCGCTGAGAACGGCGAATCTTTGGTGTCAGAAAGCCAAACTGCGTGAAGCGCCTATAGGCGCTCTTAGTGTCAGAAAGTCAAAATGTGTCGAGCGCCTTTAGGCGCTCTCAGTATCACAAACGCAAAATTTTTAAGCGCCTACAGGCGCCCACAGTAGTCAAGGGGTTAACACTATTCCTACCACAACCGGTCAAATGACCGTTTTTAAAATTTTTATTAGAATTTCATATCTACAACGTAATTGAATCACCTTTAAACTTCAGACTCTTTCTCAAATATGTAGGAATATTGATTAATGGTATGTTTCGTTATTAACCCTTTGGGTACATTTGACGAGTGAGACTCGTCATCTACTTATTTGGGCGAAGTTACGATGGACGAATCTGACTCGTCATCTGAATTTAAGAAACATTTACTTCCTTTTTCATTGTTTATTTTCTGAGAAAAATTTGTAGTCTGACTTACGTGGGAATGTCGTGGGAATGTCATGGAAATAGGTGTACGTGAAGTGTCGGTAGGAATAGTGTTAACCCTTAACCCTTTCGCTTCGACAGTCCAGTCCGCCGAAGTGCCGTCATCGAACGGAAGCACGCGCCAGAAATTTGCACAGTGTGCCTGATTTTTGTATATAGATTTTTCTAAGTCTGAAATTACAATCGTGCTTAATAAAACAATCGTTGCTCGAATACAAGTATAGTTTACATTTTTAATATAAAAAGATTTATACAAAGTTGTATTAGTTATTCTAATAACATTAGATCAATTACAGTTTACATATTTTTAGGTATTTATATATTTACAAGATGCCGGATATATCCGGCGCTCGAAGCGAAGGGGTTAACACTCCTACTTTTAACCCTTTGAGCGCAGAATGCTCTTGGCCTAAGTGCTTCGAAGGGATATTAGCTATATTGAGGCAGAGCAAGGATGTAAATATAGTATAAACACTACACTCTGCTCTTTTTCTCGCGGACGGACAGTACTATAGGGAGCTGATAAGTTGGCGAGCGGGACAACACAAGGGCAAGAGTGGTATTTCGTCGATTTTTTTTTGTTTCGACCAATAAGAAAAATATGCGTGCTCTATTTTTATAATGACGCTGGGAAAAATAGGCATATAGAGACTACGACCAATTAAACTCGCTTTTCCTAGTCTCGCCAACTTTTCAGCTCCCTATAGCTTTAGGAGACGTTAGGAGGCTGCGGTGATTTGTTTTTCGTTTTTTTTATTTTCTTTTTTGTCAGTTTTCGTAGTCGACTGTTGATCGATCGGGCGATTTTGGTTTGCAAACGCAACGATACGTCATTCCAGTGGATTCTTGGTGCTGATCGATGATTTGCGATCAAACGATTAAAATATGGTAGCTTATAATATTTAAATTTGAGAATCAGACTAATCGAAGTTCTTCTTCTTTTGAAAATTGAAATGCATACGTGATATCGTTATTTTTTTTTTCTTCTTTTATTTAATAAGATAGTATAGTATGCAATCCAGTTTTGGAGAAAGATGGACCTGGGTTTGTTTGTTTTTCAGATGCAGATACATAACTTAACTTTAGAATTAGTGTCACACTGCTAAACGTGCAACACTAATAGGTATAGTGTTTAATATTCGGCAGCGTTTAATTTATGAAATAAAGGGCATTAGATTTAGGAGGTAGATTCAGGTAATACTTGTAGAGATAACAGATATGTAGGAATAAATTATACTAATGTTACGTGTATACTTGTGTAAGGAGGTAATGATATAATGAGTATGTATTAAAAGATGAAATAAAAACGATGATCCAGTAACATTGTAACCCGGTGTCGCTGATGATGTTTAACCCAATAATTCCTTAAGATGTTATCAATAAATATTCAAACGTAACCTAAATTATTAATTCTAAATACGAAACTCGTGAAATAAAGGAAAAACATATTTTTAACAGACCCTTGTACCTTTTGAGACACAGGATTTCAAGGAACAGATAGACCTATGTTGTACAGAAATTTTGTTGCGTTTTAAATTAAACAAAATCGGTATATTTTTATTAACAAAGTACTGACATGTTGAAACTTGCCAACACAAGCGAACATATTTATAATATTTTTTTTTTTATGATATTACCAATTGCTTTACGTAAGTAAGACTAAATATTGTATAAACCTACGTGCATGCAGCTATTGCAATATTTCGAGGTGGGCTTTTTTTTAAAATATACTTTTACTCATGTCAACCTTAAAATAAAGGTTTTTACATTTTTCATATCTTGTGTTTAGCATAGTATTGTGTGTTATTTTGTTTTTGTATATAGCGTTTCTCGACGTGCATACCTTATGACCAGAATCAAACGTTATCTAAAAACTGTCGAAGTGGGTCTAAAAATGTCCCACCATGAATTACCGTGCATCAAAAAGGTGGAACATTTTTAACACTAGATTGTCGGATGTTGGGTATATATCTATTTTGACTCAAATGAGTCAATTCGACTCAAATATGAAAATTGAAGTTCTTAAAAAAAATAAAACTTTATTTTTAAGAAAATTTTTTCAAAACAATTTTTACATATATATACTGTTTTCAAAATACATTTTCCGCAGATTTTTGT
>JAOPTO010002352.1:94027-104474 GCA_033822845.1 Tetrapedia diversipes
TATAAAATGTAAGTGCTGTAAAAAAATTTCTGTGACGGCTTTATCACATGAAAGATGATTGGGAACTTCTTGGTTAAGCTTCTATTGTGTCTACAGCGAAATTTAACGAAGGAATCTATTAAACTGAAGATTATACCGTAATCGTACATGAGTATGTGCTTTGCAGAGTAACTGCATGTTTGTAAAACTCTTTAAAGGAATAGTGCCAAGGCTGAGACGCTGTAATAAAGATGTCTTCGATCTCTTCGCAATTTCGAATGAATTTTCTAGTACCATGACCGAGGAAATATTTCATCTCGACCGAATTTCGAAATATTTATAACGAACAAAAGTATTCCACTTAACGATTCTATGAAAATAATATAAGTTGAGAAATTTTGAAAGATTTTATTTGCTGTATAATTATAACGATTTATTTTAAAATTCTGCTAATGACGATGCATCGTTAAATAATTAATTTAAGTGTTATAAAAGGGAAATTGTCATAATTTGACTTGAATTAAAAGTAGAATTATATCATTACACTCATAAAATTTATAAATCACAAATATTCTATCTGCGGTTTGTGAAACTTTTGTGAAATTTGCGATCTTGCAAATTTTCGTGAAGCTCTATAACAGCTACTTCAAACACTATCACTTTCCATTATCGTTTAAAAAAAATTCTTTGATTTGTTAACTTGTAGTTTGTTGTGTACTATTTTATTCGATCTTGAAAATTACCACTTAGTTTACCCAAAGAAAGACTTTCTCTCAAAAAGTATACTCAGCTTTCAGTTTTTAAAAAACACCCTTAATCGCACCAACAATTATTAAAATACATTTTCCAAAGCCCACTATCACGTTCACTTTAACCAAACTCTTCACTTTTCCAACAAACCAAGAATTCACCCTTACCACCCTCAAATAATTGGCAAGAATCCAGCTAAATTTTCAGTCGACTACCAATTATTCCATCGAACGCGACAGTGAATGAATTCTTAATCAACACTGAAAAAGACCGAACAAAATTTTCAATTGACCAACAATTACTCCATCGAACGCGATAGTAAATAAATTTTTAATTGACAACACTGAAAAAGACCGAATAAAATTTTCAATCCAGCACTATTTATTCCATCGAACGCGATAGTAAATGAATTTTAATCAACAACACTGGAAAAGACCTCACAAAATTTTCAATCCAGCCCTGTTCATTCCATCGAATGCGATAGTGAATGAATTTGTAATGAACAACGAGCAAAACATTTAATCGAACACAACAGTGAACGAATTTTTAATCAACAACACTGGAAAAGACCTCACGAAATTTTCAATCCAGCACTATTTATTCCATCGAACGCAATAATGAATGAATTTGTAATCAACGACGAGCAAAACATTTAATCGAACACAACAGTGAACGAATTTTTAATCAACAACACTGGAAAAGACCTCACAAAATTTTCAATCCAGCCCTGTTTTTTCCATCGAACGCGATAGTGAATGATAGATCGTTAATTTTTCTATCGAACGGTTGAGAAAGAAGGCAAAATTCGTCGTACCAAAGGCGAGCAAGAAGAGCGCACATCGCGGCGGGCCAGCAGGTTCTCGGTGACTAGCCGATCGAAAGACGGGGATGATATGTAAAGCCACGATCCCCAGGCGGGCTGCAGGGATTGCCTTATCGCATTAGGCATGTTGATTGCCTCGTGCCACTTGTCGGTCATTGGTCCAGCCCCGTGGCTCACGCCACGACAAAGTTGACGGCTGGAGAACGGTGCAGCTCGCTGCCTTTCTTCGCGATTTTCGCTGGTTGTGTTCGATGCTCCTGGAGCACTGCCGCCTGTTTCGCGGAAGCGTTCGTAGAAAAATTCGGGGACGATGTATTAACCCTTTGCGCTCGAGAGGTGACCATTAGTCACCAAATGATAGTTTCGCAAATTTTCAGACCTTAGTTAATTTGTTTATTAGTCAGACTCAGAGGTTAAGTAGCCATATATATATAAATTTTAGTATATTACTTAAGTAAATTAAATGACGTTTAATATAGGCGAACCTTAGTAAATATTTCGAATTTGACAATCTTTGAAGTTAGTATCATTAGACGACCAAGGGTTACATCTCGAGTGCAAAGGGTTAAATTTCACAATAAGGAATTATTTATTATACTTCAGTACAAAGTATATTACACATTATATATTTTTTGTAAGATGAATATTAAATTATTTTTCTCGCCTTTTTTGCCGCAAAGTTTTTGATTACGTTATAAAAATTTATTGAATTTGCTATTTCACTTTCTATTGAAAGAATAACTGGAAACATAAATCATTGTTGGCTTTTCGACGATCGCAGATAATTTCTTATTAGTTTCAACTGACTAATATTCATCTCTCGAGTGCAAAGGGTTAATCAACTTGACGATGAAGTTAGAATAAAGGTGAAAACGTTTAGCCCTTTCACAGTTTAATACGATAGAGATTCTTAAGTTAAAAGAATTTTAGTTGAGGCAATATAAGGTTGAAAATTAGAAAAAGAAGGAATAAGGATAGTTAAGTGGATGATGCTTCTGAAACGAAGATAAAATTAAGTAGTTTAAATTAAAAATTGAAAATTAAATAGTTTAAAATTAAATAGTTTAATAGAAAAAAATGTTAGAATTAAAATGAATTAAAGATGACAAGAAAGATGTTCAATTTTGCATCGTTTTGTTAAGAAATTTTGTGTGCAACAAAGAATGCGGACATTTCGACGTGAGAAAGATGTGAGCGTAACACGCGCTCCTCGCAAGAACGAAGAGTGAAATTAACGAAATAACGTAAGTGCAAAGTTGCAGACGATCATAAATCATGACGAATGTTACGTCACGTATTAATTTAGGTTACTTACGCCTATGACTTTTTGTAACCATGCAAATAACTAAGGATAATAACAAGTTCCTCAACTGGGGATATAATAAATTAATAACGAACGAGAAACAGGTGAAAGGAGGAAAAAGCATGGAAATTTATGGGGACGTATACCATAAATTTTATGATCTTTATGAAGAATGGAAAATTTACAATGTCCATCAAAGATACTTAAGGTCAATACTGAATACAAATTACGTACAGACTTAATTTTGCTGCAACAACTTAACAATCGTTTACTACAAAAATTCCTCCTAAAACTCGAAACAATACTTCATATGCATTTAAAAGCAGAATAAATTACTTTTCCAGTTCGTTAATAAAGAACTTATTAAGTTACCAATGAAAAGCAACATCTTTTAAATTTCCAACGAATAAAAAAAGTTATTTAAAATTTACAGTGAAAGTCATTAATAATCGAACTACATAAAAATGAACGAACTTTCAGATCGTTAAAGTTGAATTACCAGCGTGTAGAAGACTCGATTTAAACGTTGGCGCCAAAATTTCCCGCGCAAACGAGCGATTCCATTACGTTTCTTATAAATTACATTTATTAAAGCTGGATGCACTAAATATAGCATATCATTTGCAAAACATTTTATCAAGAACTCGGCCAACGTTAATACCCTATGATTCACAGAGGAATCGTTTAAACGCCATTTTTTCCATCAGATATCGCAACGTCCTCCGTCACTAACAACATCCGGCTGATTTGACATGCAAATCGAACGATCAGGTTAGATTCGTCACGTGAACGAGAACTCGTGCCACTAATTGTAATAGTTATGCATAAATATCGATCTGCTTGGAATATAGTCTATGTTGCTTGATCGATGTTAACTTCCATGTTCAATCGAATGAAACGATTTGTGACGTTAATTGCAATACTGAGTGTAGATATTAACGCGTCTGGAATTTTATCATAATTCACCCCTCGTCGTTTTTTGTTCCCCACTTTTCAAACTGTATCCCAGAACTAAAAGAATTAAAGAACCTAATTTGTTTCCAATTTAATCAAACTCTTATTTTTTATTCAACACAGAAAAGTATGGGGAAAAAAGCAATTTTTGAGATCAGTCGCTTTAGAAGCAGAAAAAGATTCCCCTTTCAATACCCATCTCCTTAATGTCTTCTCCAAAAGTCTCACATTTTCCAAACGATTCCTCGAAAGTTGAAAGATCATAGAATCAACTACACCTCTAATTTGTAGAGATAATTTAATATTATCCTCGGTCTAATTCAAACCTAACTCAAACCTAATCAAACCCAACCGAAATCTACCCCAAACGCAGTACAATCCCTTTCAAGATCCAATTCAAGCTTAATCCGCGTGTAAACGCGAACCTAACGCTGATTTAACGTTAATCTAAACCTAACCTGAACCTAAAGCAGTGCGACCACAACCCAAACACCCTGATTAACGTTCTCTTCCGCTTGAAGTCTCAACCGCGAACCAGTTCTACGTAGCAAATCTCGCAGCAGCGCAATCACCCGGCAGTCGTTGACATCTGAATAATTGCCGTTCAGCGAGCAAAACCTGGCGAAACAATGCTCCGCTTTTGCTCTCGACTGATCGTTAAAGATCGCTGGCCAACGGCGATCGATCGGTTAGCCGTGTAAAAAGCGGACGTTACCCGTAGAACGGTCCACGCGGGTTGCCATTCTTTCGGCGTCGATCGAAGCGCGCTCCCGCGAAAATTGCGGCAAAGAGGGACGAAAAAAGGAGGGGAAGGGGGGGAAGACTTGGTCTGGTCGATCTTTGCGATTTTTATGGGGCCCATTAACACTAATTCTTAATTCGCTAACCATAATTCTTGGAATGCAAGAATTAAATCTTTACATAAATTCTAGATAGGAATTAGGGGTTTACGCGAGCTGAGCAGGTTAAGAATTAAGTTTGTTTTAATATAATATTAAATATTTGGCCTAGGCTTTTAAAAATTATACTGCTCATTAACTGGTATTTGTCTGAATTTTTATATTTATTTTAAATAGAATCAATCGTAGTGCCCTTGTTGCGGAAAAGGTGGGAAATCACATTTTTTCCTTTGCCATTGATGCTATTTACTTTTGTTATTAGTTAGTCTTGAACAAGTATTAGTCACAGTTCGTCAAATGCATTCTCTGCTCTTCCAAAGTACAATTTTTAATCAATTCAACACCAATTCAAGATTAACTATTAATAAAACAAAAATAAAATCAATGGCAAAGGAAAAAATGGGAGATCTCCCCATTCGGTTGGCTAAGTGTTCAGAGCCGGCGAAAGTTGCAAAAGCGCGCGACGCTGGACCGGCCCGAAATCCTGCGATCCGTGACAAAATATGCGAGCAGGCCTAGTCGCTCGCCTCGAAGCTCGATCCAATCATCGTGCCGGCTACTTCGTGGAAGGATGTTGCAACCCGATCAGAGATTTTATCCGTTTTTTCCTTCCCTTCGTTTTTTCTTTTCCTCTCTGCTCGAGATCTTTTCCCTTCTTTCGGTTGTCCGATGAACCTGTTTCGATTCGAGATGAAACATTGCGTTCGCGGTTGTCGAATATTCGGTTTGTGATTATTAGTGAGCTGATTATAAGAGAGTGATGTTTAATCGTGACGATCCGTGGATTTGGAAGATTGTAGTGATTTCGAAAAGTTGATTTAAATATAGTGAGATAGGTGCTTAATTAGTAATTAACAAAAGTTTAAGACTAAAGAGTCATCGAAAGCAAATTAATTAATTTATAAGAAATTGCGTGATAAACAAAATTCGTATTCTATTACTAATCAATAAATAATGTTCTACCATAATAAGAATAAAAATAATTACACATAATACAGACAATATTTGCAAACCATAAAATTATGTTTCACATTGTCCTATCGACTTAAATTTTGTCGGCTACTGTATGTATAGAATTAGGGTGGTAGACCTTGCATAATCCATGCGATTGTTGTTGATATTTTGAAGTAAAATTTAAGGATAAAAGATGAAATACTCAAAATAATCAGTCATTTTTGCTTTATGTTTTTATGGGGAATTTAAAGTTACACGATCGCGTTTGAAACTTCGTGATTAATGCAAAATTCGATGACTAAATCATTTTACGATCTTCGTTATGAAATATAACCACGTCAAGTTAGATTTTTCTTCTGTTTTACAGAAACCAAAAAGTTTCCTTAATGTCTACGTAGAACATCGAATAGAAAAATAATAAGTGACGAAGAAACAGTAGTAAAATGGAGCAGAGTTTCTCTTATTGCATTCTCGATACCGTTCCACAATTGAGAAAATGAGTCACAACTTTTCTTTCCCTAATTCACAGAATACGTTTGGATCCACTTTCCCTAGTTCTTTTATACCTCGCTCTCTTCCTATTCTTCACTGCGGTGTAATTACACCTTACAACTCAATTACAACCTGCGCTTCGTATTCACTTTCTGCGTTTATTAATTGCTTTGAAACTGGAAACAGGTTGGAAGAAATTTAAATACCGATCCCCAGTGTTCTACGGTGAAACTTGGCGTTACCACGAACGAGGACTAAAAAAACACCTAATATCTCATGGAACTGAAATACTTGTCGTGTAAAAGAAAATTGGAGGCTTTATTAGTAACTATGAAATTACAGATGAAACGCAGGATAGATTATATTATGATTCTAGTAATAATCAGAAACTTACATAAACTCCAAAAAAATATTCATGATTTCTGTAAACACTCAGATATCGATAAAACAATAATTGCAAAATAATTTTCAAATTAATATAATTATTGAAATGCAATTAAACGTAAAGCAGCATAAATTACAGATATTACATAATTAATAAAAATGTTCGTTTTATTGGATATTTATTATTAATACTTTAATAAAACATTGAAACACTTTTGAAACACATAAAAAGTATCACAATTTACAAACAATCATTAAATAAGGAAAAACTTAACAACAATTCTGTTTTGCATTAAAAATCGGTTATATTTGGATATTAAAATGTAGTTGAACAGTAAAGATCAACGGGTACTGCAATAATTTATTTCATGAACAATTAAAATTCATCAAATTGCAATCGATAAGGAGAAATAGAAAAATTTTACATTTAATTAGACGGTATTCAAGGCTAAAACTGTAATTAATGCCTCGATGCTTTTTCTCTCACCGTGCAACTCATTGTCGAAGGGTGACAGTCATTATCTCAGCACTCAGAGAGTGCTCAGTCACTGTCTGATCCTTATACCGTGCACACCGACCTGTCAATGTGTCACTAAACATATTTTAACATACAGTGGTATGTACAAATGAGTAAGTATCCGCGAGCATTTTGCCATGAGTTAACGCATGTATGCGCGTGTGGTTATCGGTGGGTTTTCGGATGCGCCATGCGTTTCTGTAAATGATCATGGATGGTCATCAATGCGTATTCACGCATGTAATCACGAATGAATTACTGCATGTTTTGTAAGTTCTTTTACTGATTATTGCATGTTTTGTAAGTTCTTTTACCGATTATTGCATACTTTGCCAAGGGTTTCTATTTAGATTAACGCATGTTTATGCGAGTTTTTTTTACCAATTATCGCATGTTTCTGCGATTTCTTTTACCGATTATCGCATGTTTTCGCGAGTTTTTTTAATCGATCAATGCATGTTTCACGAGTGAATTTTTACGAGTGTTTCGTGAACCTTTGCATGCAATTTTTTACGCACTCTCGAGCATGTTTTTCTACACTTTTCTCCAGCTTTTTCGTGTTTTCCAAAGTATCATATAGTCATTGATAAAACACCTTCCTTTTCTTTCTTTCAGATTATCATTAAAACATTGTTTGAAAAATTTGATACACTAGCAAGCATTATTACTAAAATATAGTTTAAACAAGATCAAGGTAGCATATATGTTTTAACGTCTTCTCAACTTTAGGTAGTATTGAATACGTAAATTATTAGACTCTTTTGGTACCTTCTTCATGCTTCTGCATTATCTGCAATTTCATAATCTCGTGTATGTTGCGTATTCCATACCCAGCCAATAAATGTGTAAACGAGAACAAAGCTTCTCTCGTACCTCATTGTGATTCTATGCGTTTGATCAACAGCGTTGGTAATAAAAAATGAATTTACATGAATATTGGCATTACTACTGATTGATGCTTCCATTAATCTCAATCGCATCACACAGAAAAACCGACTCATGTGCAAAAAATAGTGTTTTATACATAACCGGTAGACCTATATAAGTTATTAACGTTATTCTTAACGTTTAATAATTATTAAACTTCATTTCGCAATACTCTATTATACTTCACTACCGATTCTTTCGCTTTTCGATCGTTTAGCGCTACTTTTTGCCATCACTACAAACCATAAAATATTAAAGCACCGGATAAAATAAGAATTGATTGTTTTGAACCTGCAATTATTTAAAAATGAATACCCCTTACAATTATATTATGAATTATCCAACGAAAATTCCTCCACCTCGTTTCGTCATTGGCGACGATCTGTTTGGATCGCAAAAACTAAGGATCCTCGGTGTTCAAAGTGACGGGTCTCGTTTTCGAAACCAGGAAGGACGAACGACGCGCATAAACCGTGAATACAATTTTCAAAGCAAACGAAAATATTGCAATTCGTCCTTCAAGTACACCACGATGACGTCAAACGATTCACGAACAACGTAGAAAAAAGGTGGAGCCGCCGTATCGTTCGTATCTAAAAGTAAAAAAAAAAAAAAAAAAATCGAAAAAATCGAAGATAACATCTTTCTAACTGTGCTTGTAATTGCTTGCGTGTCTATATAGGTACGTGTTGGGTTATAAAAACCAGTTTATGATTGAGACGTCAAGATGTTTTCAATTCGACTCTTCGACGGAAGAAAAGATGCACGAAGCTGTACTACTGGATTCTTAGGAACGCGATAAAATAGATAAAAATTTATAAGTGTTGGTGGAATTACGTTTCCGTGATTTAAGCCGACAACGAAGAAGAAAGAATGTTTAATGTAATATTGTTGCTATGATTGTTATTTTTGCAAAATATCCATCTTGCCATAACATGATCTATTGATCTTTCTGGGGTATCCGCGTGTAAAATTTAAAAGAAAACTCAGACAATTTTGAAAATTCTCGCACCCATTGTTAGAATACAATTTTTTAATTACTGCGCTAATTATGCGATCAGAAAGCATTCACTTACTTGAAGATTAACTTTGCTTGTATTTATTTGACGAATACAGTACAGGCTACCTAAGGAATTCAAAGTAAGCTGAAAATGCGCGGTTGTGTTCTTTACAAAATAAAAAACTTTAGATTTCCCTTGAATTTAAGATTAACAAAGAAACTTGGTCCACGAATATGTAATACTATGAAAATAAAACGACCTTGATGATATACGAAGAAGAGCTAACCTGCATTCACGACGAACGAAACAGGCCCAATCGCGGAAAGAAGAGAGAAGAGAACAAAGATGGCAAGAAATAATCAAAACTACGCAATCGGCGGGGAAAAGTTTGTGGACGAAATGTCTACAGTGGCTGCAAAAAGTATCTGAACATCATAATTTCCAGTGCTCTGGATTTTTTTCTCTATTACATTTACATCATAATTTTCAGCGCTTTGAATTTTTTTCTTTATTATGGATAATCATAATGTTCTACCGCAATAATGAATTAAAATAGTCGCTTGATCCTCATTAATTTGTGCGATGATAAAAATTGTGGTGCACGAATATTTTTTTCAGCCACTGTAGGGTGTGCACACATCCTTCTGGTATCTTACGACCGTGGACTTAGGTGAAAAGTATCTGTACATCATAATTTCCAGCGCTCTGGATTTTTTTCTCTATTACATTTACATCATAATTTTCAGCGCTTTGAATTTTTTTCTTTATTATGGATAATCATAATGTTCTACCGCAATAATGAATTAAAATAGTCGCTTGATCCTCATTAATTTGTGCGATGATAAAAATTATGGTGCACGAATATTTTTTGCAGCCACTGTAGGGTGTGCACATATCCTTCTGGTATCCTACGACCATGGACTTAGGCGAAAAGTACCTGTATATCATAATTTCCAGCGCTCTGGATCTTTTTCCCTATTACATTTACATCATAATTTCCAGCGCTCTGGATTTTTTCTCTATTATGGATAATCATAATGTTCTACCACAATAAAGAATTTGTATAGTCGTGTAGAACGATGCTTGATCCTCATTAATTTGTGCGTGGATAAAAATTGTGATGCACGAATACTTTTTGCAGCCACTGTAAGGTATGCACACATCCTTCTGGTATCCTACGACCATGGACTTAGGTGAAAAGTATCTGTGTATCATACTTTTCAGCACTCTGGATTTTTTCTCTATTATGGATAAAAGTTCTACCGCAAAAAGGAATTTTTATAATCGCATAGAACGATGCTCGATTTTCATTAATTTGTACGATAATAAAAATTATGGTGCACAAATATTTTTTGCAGCCACTGTAGTGTATGCACACATCCTTCTTGTATCCTATGACTATGGACTTAAGTGAAAAGTATCTGTACATCATACTTTTCAGCATTCTGGATTTTTTCTCTATTA
>JAOPTO010002352.1:112138-149111 GCA_033822845.1 Tetrapedia diversipes
CTCTAATCAGTGTTCTTGGTTAAATTTACATTTGAATGTATCTTCCTCTTTTCTTTCACAAAAAAAAATTGAATACATGCAATAAACAGTTGTCGAGTGACCTGCGTTTTTCGTAAAATAATAAAATTAAAGGGATGATTTCATTTTTCTAATCAGAGTGTTTTTGGTTACATTTATACATTTGAATGTATCTTTCTTTTTTCTTTCACGAAGAAAACTCGAATACATGAAATAAATAACGTATTCCGTAAAATGATCGTTCGGCTATTTTTCATCCGGTGTAACAAGAATAATTGTGACCGGTGGAAGTGACAAACGACTAAAGCTCTCTGATTAATGATTCACGCGTCATTGACATTCATCGTTTCCACTCGAACGCATGGTTTTCCATAGGTCCTGTCTCTTTTTCTACAATTCGCGTGTCACGTTCGCCATACCGATTATTTCCAACTACAACCAAAGGAGTTCGTGTCACGGCCATTACCTCGTGTACACGCGGAATACAAAAGAGGGAATCCTTTCGTTTAAGATCGCTGCTTCACTTATTTATGACTTAGTCCAGGAATCAGTCATTAACGATACATCCTGCGATGTTTCATTCGATTTCTGATTTACGTTAGCTTATCCTGAACAATCGTGCTATTTATATATCACAAAAGCAAAACATTGTGAAAAGATACGAAAAAAATAACTGGAAAGAACTAGAAAAAATACAAGTAACATTTAAATTTAATGCTTGGTAACGTTTTAACACATTGCATGCCGGTTTGTTTCACCGTGGACGTTTTTTCGTAAATTTCATGGAAATTTGGTTATCCGGTAAAATCGCAATAAATCGAAAACTACTTCGTTTTTCTCAACGAAACCTTTTTTTTATTTTTTACACTTAAATATATTAAACTATGAATATTTAAAATGAAAAACGACATTTTTTAAATCGTATTTAAATGATGACCGTTCTCCAACACAAGTCTTACTTAATATGTACATTTATGTGACTGCAAAACCGCATGCAATGTGTTAATTCGCATCATATTATCGATATACGATCATCGATTCGATAACAATATAATTAATTTTAAGTAATTAATTGTAAGTAATTTTCTGAAATGTTCCTGAATTTATGTCAAGGTAAGGAATCGTTGTCGCAAGAAAAGTAGAATTATCCAAATTTCTTGGACAACCAGGTTAATCGACGCCACTTTCGTGGATGTCCCTGAATACCACGCGGGCTACGTTTTCATTTCCGAATGTCGTTTCAAGGCAGGTCGTTTATCGCCGAGCTCGTAACACGTGTCGTTATCCGTTTAATTTGACATAATGACGGACGCGGCTTTGTTTTACGGGATAGTGAAAACCTCGCGTTTGAAGAGAAGAAAAAAAAAAGATACTTGTGATGTAATCCGTTTTAATAGTCATTGAAGTCTTTCCCAAACACACAATAGCCTGTGAACGAGCATAATTTCTCAGCAATTTCAAGTTTACTTTATCAACCAGTAACGCGAAGGTTATTTATACAAATAAAAAGTTATTTATACAAATAAAAGATTATTTATACAAATTTTAATTAATTTATTTATTTTCCTTAACTCTTTGATTTTAAACTTTTGTCCGCTACTGTACATGTTTTCAGTTGCTTCAAATTACCGAAATAACCGCGTAATTACGCGATTCAGAGAGTTTTGGAGCGAAATAATTGTAATCTCCTATAAGATCAGCAACGTCACGATCATAGAAACTGATTCACTGCAAACAATACCTAATTTCGAATTTCCCGGAATGCGGAGTCAAACAGAAATCTATTCCGAGGATCTTGGTGCCACCGGAAACCGGAAGTAGCACAGCATCCTCGCTTATATTCGATATACGCTTGAACTTGTTTTTATTCTGCAGAAATAATTCAATATTCCGATAAATTATAAAAATAAATTCTGATTTAAGAATATTTTTAGTTCAAGATTAATAAAAAATTAAAATACAATTTAATCCTGAGTAATTATGCTTAAGTGTGTTACAAAAAATATTTCTTTAATTTTGTTCACGTAATTTTAATTACAAATAAATATTAAAATTTCGAAGCATTATAAACACCTATTAGAGATGGTTTTAGTACAATAATTCAATATTCCGATAAATTATAAAAATAAATTCTGATTTAAGAATATTTTTAGTTCAAGATTAATAAAAAATTAAAATACAATTTAATCCTGAGTAATTATGCTTAAGTGTGTTACAAAAAATATTTCTTTAATTTTGTTCACGTAATTTTAATTACAAATAAATATTAAAATTTCGAAGCATTATAAACACCTATTAGAGATAGTTTTGGTACAATTCAACAGAGTAAAATTATTTGCCGCTGAATTAAACTGTACCATAAATTGTTCTTTTCTTTTTATTAATTTTTCCACTTACTTGACTCTTTCTAACGTGAAATTACTGGCTCCAAACACGTTAACATCCCTCAGCTTCAGTTTGATGTTGCCTCCCGTTGTGGCTGCCAATTCTTTCAGCTTCAGCGGCTCCAAAGAGGGTATTTTGTACTCTGGCAATCCGGTCTTCAAGTACGGCTTGAAATTGTCCACGCTTGCCTTGATACACTCGCCCAGATTCGGGTCGTTCTTTTTGCAAACGTGAAGAAAGTCAGCTATTTGTTAAACAAAATTATTATCATCCAACTGAGAAATTAAATTTCGCAGTACTTATTAATTACTTCTTATATTAAAGTATCATTTCCAATATTTAAAATAATTTAATTTAAGGGTAAAGCTTTGATAAGCATCTGAAATAAATAATACTTTAAAGATTAATTAATTCTTTGTATCCTTTAGTTAAAAATAATATCTTGGTTATAACTTTTGTTTCCCACAAACTGTGTCACACACAAATGTTGTTTGGAAGGCTGTTAAGAATATCTATGATTATACATTAGGGAAGATCTATACATTACTGTCGTATCGTTAGACATTATCATTTAATCGCAGCTTCCGCTCAATGCAAATTCGATAAATACATAGTTGCTACACAGGTGCTTAAATAATTCATTACTTCCTTCTTTTTTTAATGTAAATTCACCAACAGCAAATTCCTCCAATTTTCAGCAAACAATATTACAAACGTTTAATATTCTACAGTACGCGATACAAAGCATGCTGCACCTTTACTTTATAGCTCCTTAAAACTTGTTAATTTTAAAAATAAAAGATTCAAAAAACAGTCTAACAATTTTAAATAATCGCAATTAGAGAAATCTTAAAAATGTGTTAAGCAATCACACGCTTGATTCACTAAGATATTCCCTTTCAAAACGTTAAAAAATTCGAAACTCTTAAGACCCACATCAAGAATCACAATTTCAATCACACGATTTTCCCCAACGAGCTTCGTTCAACCCAGAAACCCACTAAAAATGACGAACGAACGAATCAAAGCCGGACCAAAGAACTTCGTTCAACCCAGAAACCCACTAAAAGTGACGAACGAACGAATCAAAGCCGGGCCAAAAATTGCAAGAGCACCCAGAGTTCAAAAATGTCACTTACGCAATTCCCGCGCGAAAGTAGCGGCGAAAATCGCCAGGATCGTTCCAACGAACACGATCTTCTTCATCTCTTCTTTCCAAAGGTCGATCCTTCCAATCGAACGAGACACCAGTCGATCTTTAGCAAGCAGCTCGTAAGTGACGTCCAAACGTGCAGCGGCGTGCGATCTTTCGCAGAGACGGTCGCGGATAACAGGGCAGGGTTGTTTCGTCACTCACGAGTGATCAGATGGTCGGTCTAGAAGTGAATAGAGTGTGGAGGTCAGCCCCAAGTCCTTATAGTTCCAGCCTCCTCCTCCCCCCCTCTGGCCGACGTTGCCTGTCGTTGTTGATGATACCTGCTCTGGAGCATCCAGATCAACGTGATGAGGTACATCACGAATTCTGAACATGTGATCGCGGCAGAACGTGTATCCGCGGCGTTTCTCGTAGTGTGCGTATTCACGTGACCCGTGTATAGAGGCATCGTATTCGTAGCTCCGTAACAGTTGCACGTGTGGGCGTGTGCTCGAAATGTAGAAATGATTTGAGGATTTCCAACGATTTGGATTTTGATTCGATATCGAACTTGGACGATCAACTCGAGACGAGTTCTGCTATAGCATTGATTTTCATTGTGATACAGAATGACGTGAATGCTATAGCATTCAAATTTTAACCCTTTGCACTCGAGAGGTGATTGTTAGTCGTCTAATAATACTAAGTTCAAAAATGTTCAAATTCGAATTATTTACTAAAATTCGCCTATATTAAACGTCATTTAGTTTAATTAAGCGATATACTAAAATTTACAAATAAGACTATTTAACCTCTGAGCATGACTAACAAACAAACTAACTAAAGTCAGAAAATTTGCGGAACTATCATTTGGTGACTAACAGTCACCTTTCGAGCGCAAAGGGTTAAAACCAATTATTATTGATTTAATTTTATGTAACCTCGATTCAAATATCGTCGTAGATGCTATAGCGTTTGTAGCATATAACTGTTAACCCTTTGCGCTCGAGAGGTGACCGTTAGTCACCAAATGATAGTTCACAAATTTTCAGACTTTAATTAGTTTGTTTATTAGTTAGACTCAGAGGTTAAATAGTCATATATGTAAATTGCAGTATATCACTTAACTAAACTAAATAACGTATAATATAGGCCAGGGCTTCTTAAACTTTTGTCATTCACGACCCCATTTATGATTGCGAGTTTCTTGACGACCCCATACAAATATAAAAGAAAAATAAATTAATATTTTTTTGATGATTTATTTATTAGGTAACAATATACATATACATATGAAAATATATAGTTTTAGAATTCGTTTTGAAACATACAAAAATCTAAAATTAAAAATTGCAGAATTTTGCTACGCGACCCCATTTGGGGTCGCGACCCATAGTTTAAGAAGCCCTGATATAGGCGAATCTTATTAAATATTTCGAATTTGAAAATTTTTGAAGTTAATATTGTTAGACGACTAGTAGTCGACTTTTGAATGCAAAGGGTTAATTGTTGTGCGTATGTGTATGTGTGAAGGGTCACACTTAGTTGGGATTATTTTTTATGGTGCTTGATTGAGAAGTTTCAAGTGCTATTTGTTTAATATGGTATGTGTGGGTAAGGTTCAGGTTAGGTTCGGGTAAATCGTTTCGTACCGAACTGAGGCGAATCACGCTTTCCAAATTTCAGTAGAGCGAATCGAAGGCGCGAAAGGTTGGAACCTAAACAACTTAGAAGGAAATAATTTCCATCATCTAAAGAATAAAATGATTCGATACAGAAGTAGACTCAATATGGTTTACGTCTGGGATCCAAACATCTAAGTACTCAGTATCAATTGAACGAACCTAAATGAAATCTCATTTCACGATTTAACGATTCATTCAAAAATACGATCTAACATTGCAATCCGTGTCTAGACAAAAGCATTGACAATTAAAGCGAACACAAACAACCGGATAAATGGTTAAGTAATCACCCACTACAGAATCGTGTTACACAACTTCTAATTATTGCTGAACATCAATATTTATTCCTCCCGTTTCTTTTTTTTTTTTTTTTTCAACGATCAAAAGACTTCCTCGACAGTCAAATAGAGCAAAAAGGAGAAGAAACGATTATCGATCGTCAGGAATAGAAAGAGATCGCCAGATGTGGAAAACTCGTGACTTCGAGCGTAACTGTCGTTCATTTCGAATCGATATTTAACACTTAGAGATCTTCCATTTTGTCCTCAACAAAGCGTTGGGATTGATTCTTGTTTGCTTTTGTTATTAGTTAGTCTTGAACTAGTACTGTTCATAAATTTTTTTAAATACAATTTTTAATAAACTCAACATCAGCTTGGAACCAACTAATAACAAAAGTAAATAGAATCAGTGGCACTGCTTTGTCAAAGAAAAAATGGGAGATCTCCGCATTCGGTCGGCTAAGTGTTAACAGTTTATTGACCGGAAGCCTATTAATCGGATTTTACATGCTTACAATTAGTCTGTAAATTTTGTAATGTTTCCTTACACGAAGGTAACTGTTTCGAACGATATCGTATGTATACTGTAAAGACATATTAAACTATCGATTACTCGAAGAAAATTATTGCGATCAATCATTGATAGATGCGATCAGATATTGATCGATTGATTTATCGAAATCAATTAGCGATGCATCCACGCCAAAATAAGCCGATCGTGAGTGTGTGTGTAATAAGTTGCGCGGTCGATAAAGTGTTAACACGTTGACTGCCAGATTGGTTGAAAAACATAATTTAAACAAATGTCAATAACTATCGATTTTTTATTATTACCATCGTTAATGTAGTGGTGTCAAGAAATTGATGAAGTATAAAACATCGAAAAATAGTTATACACTGTAACTTATTTATTCTAGATAATATTTCAACAGTATACAGTGGCTCCAAAAAGTATTCGTACACTGTATTATAAGGAAATTCATCTACCCCTGAAATTCTGATTTCAATGAACCTTTATGTGTGCAATTTTTTTGGCGGCAAAGAATCTTTTAAGGGGGCTGTTAGCGAATCTTAAAATTTCAGCGATTTTTCACGCTTCGAATACAAGCTTTTCTGTGTTCTTTTTTTATGGCAGGGGGTATGGATAGAGTATTAAAAATTAAACATTTTCTATTTGAAAGGTTTTGCTTCATCAAGTAGCATTACAAAGTTATCTTTAAAAAATGAGAGAAAACTCAGAAACTTCAACGCTGGTTTCACCACTTTAAAATTTAGACAAAAAGAAGAGATTAATTCATACGCACACTATTACGATCTACATACCCGCAAAGTTTTATCAAATACTTCTATCAGATTCGGAATTTCAGGGTTAAACGAATTTATTTGTGACATAGTGTACCAATACTTTTTGAAGCAACTGTATGTATATGTATCGTATAATAGAAAATTCATCGTGGCGCCGCGGGCAAACCCTGTATAACTGGCGTGGCATTCAACGTGTTAACCGACTAATTTACGGGCACGTGGCGCAAACGGAGTCGGTTCCGATAGGAAAGCACGGTGGCAACGTTAGTGCTTTGACCCTGTCCTTCGACCACGACGTCGAATATCACGAGTACAGCACGGGATGGAGGCGGCTTTTCGTTTTGCCCGTCGTTTTCTTGGAAAACAAGCATAAACGAGTGCGTAAGTAACCGCTGGAAAGGAAATACGCACACGGAATATTAGATCAAAGATGGCCGCCGCGTGCTCTTCAGCACGTATGGTACTTTGAACCGCGCCATCAAGAGGACTCCGCCGTTTTGGGCTCGCGCGACTTCCTCTGTTCGAAGAAACCGAAATGTCCCAGCGAACGAAGAAGAACAAACGGGGATATTCGAGGTGGTCACCATTTCTGACGTTGATTGGATAGAAACTGTGAAGCTCGAGGTTGAGAGAAGATAGACGTACAATTTTCTGAATTTTAGTATCCCTACTTTTTGGTTTATTTGAGAATTTTGGGACGAAATTTGGGATTCGAATGGGTTGCTTGGGGTTGAATCGTTTAGGGGGGGGGTGGGGGGGAGGGTAATATCTGTCGATGAAAATTTTCCAATGATGCTTTGTGAATAAATTAACCCTTTGCACTCGAAAAAATTTCCAAGTATAAAACACTAAAATTAAAGAAATTAGAATTTACTTATCTTAATACTCGTCTAACTCATATAAAGGCTGCTGAAAGTTTTAAACGTGACTATTTGCATTCGAAAATTTGCAAAATTGCTATCGTTTGATTATCCAACGATGCTTTATGAATAAATTAACCCTTTGCACTCGAAAGGCGACTTTCTGTCTTTAAACATTTCCAGGTATAAAACACTGAAATTAGAGAAATTAGAATTTACTTATCTTAATACTCGTCTAACTCATATAAAGGCTGCTGAAAGTTTTAAACGTGACTATTTGCATTCGAAAATTTGCAAAATTGCTATTGTTTGATTATCAGCAGTCACTTCTCGGTTAAAAGTCCGAGATAAGGGGAGAAGATAGTTTAATTAATTAGAAAAGCACGAAGGAAGGCTGTAATTAATTCAAGCCGATTAAATTGAAGAATTCGTGTCTCCAACTTTATTTTTCTGTCGTAATTCTATTTCAAAGTTATTTCGAGGAAGAGTTTGACGTCAAGAGTTGGCTGTTCAATATTGAAAAAAGGCGTCTAAAAGAATCTGAACCAAATGGAATCGAAGCTGAAAGCCATTAACCATTATCAAGGTTTATTCTTGTTCGAATGAAAATGAAGAGTAGCAAAAAATGTTCGGAAATCTTTGGAAACCAGAAATAAATATAACATTTCGTTAAACATGTCAAACGTCTCGTTAAATTAATGCATGATTTAATGTTATTTTGTTGCAACGATCATAACACAATAAAATAAAATATCGTTACGAGTTCAATTAACCGAATGCACTTTTGTGTTTACATGGATTTAAAGAAAAAAAGAAATCCATAAATTATCACACTCAGAAGCGAGCCAATAGGTATATTGGGAATACACGTGTTAAAAAGTTTCACTGAAATGTCATGGACGTATTAAGGATATTAATTTAAACGCTTGAATCTACAAAGGTTCCCCAGAATAAATATGATTATTTTACGCGTACGAAAAAAAAAAGAAGAAGAAGAAGAAGAAACCGCGAGAACACCTGTGAAATTTGCTTGCCATTGTTACAAAATGAAGCTTTTGCAAGATCGTTTGCGAAAGAAAATTGCAAAAACGCGAATTTCACGTATTAATTATTCAAGATATGCCAAACGATCGTCATCTTTCGATACAAAAGCGTTGTTCGAAATTAACTACAACTATAATGCAAATTCAAGGAATACCAGTTATCGTTAAGCAAACGTTCCGAGGCATGAATTATTGATTACGTTTTTATCAAGATCGTAGGAAATATTATTTACACGCGTTTGCAACACTTCGTACATCGTTAGTGTGCCGTGGAGAAGCAAAAACGAGCAGGATTCCTCTGAAAATATGTCACGAGTCGATTCATACGTTCAAATTGGGGCAATTGACAATAATTCTATTAGAGGGAACGATCATTACGAAGTGATTGTTATGGGAGAACGATAAAGAAGAAAAGACAATGATATCTGTTACTCCTAAATTACACGTGAATATCAAATTAACAAAGTATAATCACCTTATGTTATAAAAATATTTCACCGTGTGAAAACGCAGAAAATTTGAATCAGAACAAATTTAAATACTGTTCTCACGTCACAGAACCACTTAGGAAATAAAATTAAACGCCTGAAAGACAAAAAAATTTTAAGATAC
This sequence comes from Tetrapedia diversipes, assembly GCA_033822845.1. Taxonomy (NCBI): domain Eukaryota; kingdom Metazoa; phylum Arthropoda; class Insecta; order Hymenoptera; family Apidae; genus Tetrapedia; species Tetrapedia diversipes. Next base: position 121,463 of record JAOPTO010002352.1, read on the forward strand.
ATTTAAAATAAAGTTGCATCACATAGGTGGCCGAAATATAGGCAGACTTTGTCACTAATGATTGGAAACAGGATATTTACTCATTTATGGCACGTTTAAGTGTAGAGAGTAGTATAAAATAATAAAATATTCGATACAGGATGCAAATTATAATATCTTCAGGACAAACAAAATTTTTATGCCGGTTTCGTCTTAATTTCTGCAGTTTTATGCGATGAAATATAAAGCACTTTATACTATTATAGTTTGTTAACTATAATTCAAAATTAATTAGTAGTGTATGCAATATAAAAACCAAAATTTTTCCTTCCATGAAAAGGTATCTTTAACCCTTTGCACTCGAACGGCGATTTTCTATCTTCAAAAATTTCCAAGTACAAAACACTGAAATTAGAGAAATCAGAATTTATTTATCTTAACATTCGTTTAATTCAGATAAATACTGATGAAATTTTTGAACATGACTAATTGCAACCGAAAACTTGCAAAATTGTTATTGTTTGATTATCAGCAGCTACCTCTCGAGTTAAATTAAAGGAAAGTTCCCTGTTTGAGCGAGTTGAGATTAATGTAAATATGATAATCAAAATTATTATTTATAATGTCTACGTAATTAATGGCGCGTGGCACGCTTCATGCGTTTAAAAATTGAATCACGTTTGACATTTCCCCTGTTTACACTGTTGTAGCGGGCCAAAACCTTAGAAGTTTAATTTTTATTTCGGACGAGGCTGGAATAACGATCTAAAAGTAACGGGACGTTCCACCAACAAATAACATTATTCTGCGTTTCTTTGGTATCTGAGATTTCGTGAAACTTTCCGTCACTTTTGCGGAAAAGCGTATTCTGGCATGTTTCGTAATATTGTTCAAACATCGTCGCAAATCAAAAAAGAAAATAAAAATAAAACGAAGGAATTTTATTTTAAATACTTTTAACTATTCGCCACGGTAATTTCTGTATATTTCTGTATATATCTATAAATACACTACAATTTGTCTTCGTATTTTTTATATCTTTTACAATTTTTACACTTTTCACATTTCAATTCCTTAAATATTTATTTAAATATTCATTTCTTTAAATATTCGTTCCAGACTCAATACAATTATATGGGTAATCAGAGTTAACTCTCTGCACTCCAGAAGTGACTATTATTCATCTAATGATACTAACTTCAAAAATTATCAAATTTGAAACTTTTACTAAGATTCGCCTATATTAAATGTTATTTAGTTTAGTTAAGCGATACACTAAAATTTACATATATGATTATTTAAGGAATTAATCAGTCACTCGATTAACCCTTTGCTCTCGAGAAGTGACTGTAGGTCACTAAATGATAGTACTGCAAATTTTCAGATTTTAGTTAATTTGTTAATTAGTCAGACCCGGAGGTTAAATAGTCATATATGTAAATTGTGGTATATGACTTAACTAAACTAACTGAAGTTTACTATAAGCAAATCTTAGTAAATATTTCGAATTTGAAAAGTTTTCAAGTTAGTATCATTAGACGACTTAACAATCACCTTTCGAGTGCAAAGGGTTAACTCTGATTACCCTTATAATTGCATTGAGTCTGGAATGAATATTTAAAGAAATGAATATTTAAGTATTTAAAATATTTAAAAGGGTTAATAAAATCAAGTCCACCTCGAGCAATCGTCGCGTTCAAAGTTCGTCTGTTCGTTTCGTAAGCATGATGCAATTGATAATTAGATTATGCGAGCAATCATGTCGATGACTTTGTTGATCCTCTTCGTCCGCCATCGGGAGTCGCGGGCAATCATCTTCACGAAGAGCTCCGGATGCTAGAGAACGCTTCAAGACGTCGGATTAATTAATTATTCCGCTCTTCCTCCCTATTCTGTGGGTTTTCTTGAAACTCTAGATCAGTGAGTCACGACATTCGTTCCGCGAAATTGATAAATTGCAGGATGACAAGCGGATTCGCGTTCAACGGAATGTTCTGTCATTCCCGTTTGTACAAAGTATTTAGTCTATTGCGTTAATTAGTATGATGATCGCGATACACTGTCAACCTGTGATGAATGAAACATTCGTATGGATTTTGAAACTTAGCCAAAATAAGGGAAACAAATTTTTGTACATACTTTCGACAGGAACTTACGGAAATTCTTTAAAAGTGCATCATAGAGAAATTTACGAAATTTTGATAAAAAACTAAGAATTGGTCATTTTAATCACTTTGGTACTTTTTACGTTAGATGAATTACAAGTGTGAGAAGTTTGTGATAAATAATAGAAATATAAAACAAATTTTTGTACATACTTTCGACAGGAACTCATTGAAATTCTTCAAAAGTGCATCATAGGGAAATTTACGAAATTTTTGTAAGAAACTAAGAATTGGTCATTTTAATCACTTTGGTACTTTTTACGTTAGATGAATTACAAGTGAGAGAAATTTGTGATGAATAATAGAAATATAAAACAAATTTTTGTACATACTTTCGACAGGAACTCATTGAAATTCTTTAAAAGTGCATCATAGAGAAACTTACCAAATTTTTGTAAAAAAAACTAGGAATTGGTCATTTTAATCACTTTGGTACTTTTCACGTTAGATGAATCACAAGTGAGAGAAGTTTGTGATAAATAATAGAAATATAAAACAAATTTTTGTACATACTTTCGACAGGAACTCATTGAAATTCTTCAAAAGTGCATCATAGGGAAATTTACGAAATTTTGGTAAAAAAACTAGGAATTGGTCATTTTAATCACTTTGGTACTTTTTACGTTAGATGAATCACAAGTGAGAGAAATTTGTGTTGAATAATAGAAACATAAAATTTTGTAATCATAAAAAGAATTGAAATAGTTTATAAAGTTATATAAAATATTTTTTATTTAACTATTTATTTTATATAACTTGATTTTAAGAGGAAGATTTTAAGATTCATTTCGCATAAACTGTTCCCACTTCTTTGTAACAGTGTTATAACTTAACGTTGATTAATTTTCGTAATAAAATGCAAACGAAGGATTGTAGTCTTTCGTTTGCTTTTTACGATAACGTGCGTCACACAATCGAGTGAAGCTTCTTTGATCTTTTACCTTCTTTCTGCGCGCTCAACACTCATGACTAAGTTTTCAATAACCGATCCATTCCTTTCAAACGTTCTTTACCAAACGTTCTGTTTGTTCAACGCGTTAAAATGAATACGAAAGGTAAATACCTATTCACGTTCGAGATATGTCAAAATATCACAGTGGTAAATAATTTATAAGTTTACCGGTATTTATAAGATCCTGGGATTTCCTATCTGATTCATCTGTTACCTAATCTATAAACGGAAATATTGTTACAACTTATTCACAACTTTGTAAATTGTATTTTCTTCTATTCGAAATGGATGAAATGAACGTAGTTGCAAAATTAAATACGATTCAAGCTATGAACCTTTATTCTGAATACATTGAATGGTAATCGAAGAAATAAATATACATTTTTTTTATGATAAATAAATGGTAAGTACAAAACGAATGATAAGTAACATAAAGCAAAGTATAAAGAATGAATTATGGTATAAATTGAAGAACGAAAATGAAGGAAGCTTGAATTTTAACGAACACGACTATTCAGAACGACAAGAAATTATTAAATTAACATCAGCTTTCTTCATTTTCATTCTTCAATTAGTCATTACAATAAAATCTCGATGGATACGCTAATACATAACTTAACATGAACATTTCGATTTAACGGTATTAACACTAGATTTACGAACGTTTCTCGTATATCTATTTCTAATACACATACAGTAGCGGACAAAAGTTTAAGACGACAGGACAATGTGAAACATAATTTTATGGTTCCTAAATATTGTTTATCTATTCAATTTTATCGTCATTATGGTAGAACACTATTTATTGATTAGCATAGAATATAAATTTTATTTATACTATTATTGCTTAATAATTAATTTATTCATTTTCTTTGACCCTTTGGTCTTAAACTTTTGTCCGCTACTGTATACATCGTACTGAATTTGAAATTTCAGAATTGCGAAGAAAATAAATTAGGGAATATTCGTATCGCTCCATAAATAGAAGTCAACAAAAATTCCTAGGATTAATAGTAATTTTTGTTTGTAAATTTTGCTAACGAAGCATAAAATCCGTCAAATTGACGTAAACCTAGTGTTAATCCAATATCGTGTTTCATCCACTCTACACCATTACCACACACACACACGTTTTTAACAATTTTCACTCGCGACGTACGATTAAATAAAAACAGATGACACGAATAATACCAAAGTGAACTTATCTCGTTAAAATACCGCGAAATTGAACTAATCTCAGTTGCTTAAAAAATTAAATACATTAAATAACATGAAAAGCAATGTGCTTAAAGATTAACTTTCGCCGTTAAAAAGAAGAGTAAGAATAAGATGAAATATTTCTCTGTTGCTCTACGTTTCACGTTCGTATTAAACCCTTTATTCTTTAATTTGACGAAACGCAAATATTTGGTCATCCTTTCCGTAACCACCATCGAAAGAGGGAGGCCGCCATTTTGGTTAACCTAATCGGTGATCCAAGCGTCGTATGGTACCTGAGCGAAAATTCTTTCGACGAAGGTCGTCATTACTTGAACTAATTTCCTCCTCAGATCCGGTTTCATCTCCTTCAGCAACTCTTGGCTGTTAGTATTAATGAACAGATTCAACGCAGCCACTGAAATTATTGGAAAACGGAAACGTATAGTTAGGATCGATCGATCAGCAATCATGATCGATTTCAAACACTTTTATTGCTCCGTATACGGTCGTATCACGATTTTACGTAAGTTTTCACACACGATATGAATTTTTCAGAGGGTTTTTTCACCATTTTTCGAATTGTATTATACGGGAATTAACTATTTTGTTGGAAGTTGACCAATCATTGAAAACGCGTGATTATGAAATATTCATTCGATTGATATAAATTTTTAATAGTCGATAATACTAAATCTTGTGAAACATTTTACGTATCCTATTATTTTTTTTATTTTTTTATTTTTTTTAATCAATTCGCTTGCGTAAGATACCGATTTAATGGTTAAATGTTTATATTTGGTTAAATTAGAAAAACTTACGAATTATAGCATTGCTGTCGCGAACATTTTCAACGCCCATCCTAATATTCTGCACACTAAAGTCCATCTTGAGTTGCTGCAACCTTAAATATTGACGACTTTGGAACGAGAACGGTTTTGCCCTGATAAACACTTTGGCCTTGACACCCTCTGCAAGCACAACAGAATTATGAGAAATTTACATAATTTTATGTACATATGTATTTCTTTATTGGTTTCCATATAGGAATACAAAGCTTCCGTTTTATGTACATCTCTTTAACTGATATTTAACTTACACTTATCCCATACATACCACCATTCGTCACACTATCCCACTCACTCTCTCTATCTACTTATAATTACTCTTTCGCTAACCCCTTTCCCTATATTAATACACTTATACAACTACCGATACCCAATAATAATACTAACGATCATAATAATAACAACAACGATGACGACAACAACAACAATAATAATAATAATAATAACATTAATTAACCATAATAATAATAATAACAATAATACATAACTATAATAATAATAATAATAATACATAACTAATACATAAATAATAATAATAATAATAATAATAATGTAGTATCGTAAATAATTATATAAAGTAAGAGAAAGTGAGGGGTGGACAGCGAGAGTTCAGGTCTGCTTAGGGAAACCCTTGGCGACCCGCGTGGCCAAGGGTTTTCCCTGAGCTGTCCACCCCTCACTTTCTCTTACTCTATAAAATTAATTACGATACTACAATAATAATAACCTTAACCTAACAGGGATCTTAATAGTAGAAATTTACATAATTAGTAATTGCAATAGCGTTGACTTCTTCGTTCAAAATCTTACCGCATTTAGAGCTAATCTTTATAATCTCTTACGTAACACGGGAGATGCTAAATAAATCTTGAATGCTTTATTATATACATGAGCGATTCTAAATATATGTATAATTAAATAATAATTCAAATTAAGATAAAAAAAGGGCTATCCGGCTCGTTTACGAAATAAATAAATAAATGAATGAATAATTCTTCTTTCTGTATACATATTAATTTGTCGTCTTTTTCAACACGTTATCAAAATTGTTTGTATAAGTGGATGAAAATTTTTATTAATTCGACGCACACGTGACGACTTGTGAAACGAGACACAAAAGTCAACCGAAAACAAATTTGCATTGCGTCGGCGGTGAAAGTTGACGACGCTGTTGACTTTTACCTTTTCACTGAGCCTTCGACGTTCTATCATACGGTTCACCTATCTCTCAAATTATAATTGTGCACCTCTAGAACCTACTCTCGGTTCTAACTGATACTTTATCTCAAGAGTAACCTAGTTGAACTCGAACCACGTTTCACTCAAAGCCACCGTTTCTGCGGTTCAATGTTCTACGATTCTGATGATTGAAAAATTTACTAATAATTTGATCGTAGTAATACATTTCTACTTCAACAAATTTGTTATTTTGTTTTTCACTGCTATACCTACTTAGCATCCTCAACTAAAATTCAGTGTTATTTGACTAACATAGCAAATTTTATTACTCTAAGATTTTATTTCTAACGTAAAATTTGGTATCATAATTCTGTATTTACAATTTTTATACATTTTCATAAACCTTTTTAAAAAGGTTCTACATTTAGCACTGTCAACGTTCAATGCTGGCAATTAAATTTTTATATAATTGTTGTTTCTCACCGTATTCGCCCCAATAATCACCGGCTCCACTGGCTTTCACCAAAAGCAGAGTACCACTGGACCTGTACTTGGCCGCGGCTCTAATTTTCGGGATACTTAGGGCCAATTGCAGTTGCACCTCGTCGTCCGACAATCTGGCTCTTAAACCAGTCACCCGTAACGTGGAAACACCTTTGGCGGTGACATTTTTGAACTGGGCCCTGTATCCGTCGGGCCCTCCGCCAATAGCAATCTGGAGTTCATCCAGAATTATGGGCTCCACCTCTGGATAGCCCAATTGAGGTAAACCTAAGATTGAACGTGACAAATTAGCATTTTTATTTTGAGTAACGTCAGAGTTGTTCTATTAAATCATTATGAGCATCCTACAGAGTTAAATATCAATATACAGTAGTGGAGAAAAGTTTAACACTAAAGGGTGAAAGAAAATTAATTAATTAATTAATAAGTAATAATTAAGAATTAATATAAATAAAATTTATATTCTATGCTAATCAATGAATAGTGTTCTACCATAGTGACGATAAAAATAAATAGATAAACAATATAAGATAAACGATTTACATACTATAAAATTGTTTTGCATTGTCCTGTCGTCTTAAATTTTTATCCTCTACTGTAAATTAATTAATTAATAAGAAATAATAATATAATTAAAATTTGTATTCTATGCTAAACAATAAATAGTTTTCTACCATAACGACAATAAAAATGCATAGATAAACAATATTTGCAAACCATAAAATTATGTTTTACAATATTCTGTCGTCTTAAACTTTTGTCTGCTACTGTAAGATAAAATTTTGATGTTTAAGATATTCAATCTGTACTTTTATTATCGAATTAATTTCCTGAACCATTAAGAATAATTAATGGTCAAGTTGAGAACCCCTGCCACAAAACATTACTACCATCCTGAATCCTAAGATATAAATCCAAAAGATAATTTATCCGCTTTCCAAGTGAAATAAAGTAAAGATTATTGTACATTTTATGAAAAAAGTTCAAGTTTTTGATTAAAAATAAAATCGTTCAAGGAATAAACGTCTTTCGCTGTTTAACACTATTCCTACCACAACCGGTCAAATGACTGTTTTTAAAATTTCGATCAAAATTTCATAGATACCACATAATTGAATCGCCTTTAAGTTTTAGAATTTTCCTCAAATATACATATAATACATTTTTCAATATTCACTTCTTTCTTCATTGTTTATTTTCCGAGAAAAATTTGTAGTCTGTCTCACGTGGGAATGTCACGGTAGGAATAGGTATACGTGAATTGTCGGTAGGAATAGTGTTAACAAATAACCATTGTAAGCACGCTACTCTTTGGCACAGTTTTACAAACTGTGAAAGTATAGCTACATGCTGTCAAAGTAACCAGGCGATTAGGATTCATTACACATTGTGATTCTGTCAGAAAAAAGTAGCGTTTTTAATAACACAAATTCGCGCAATGTTTCATTTGAACGTGCTCGAGTAAAACGAACCTATTCCCCATCAGCCTGTCGGGTATAGCCCGTGAGGAATGTAGGACACTGGGTGACCATTCGAATACACCGTTATAACCTGCTTCTTTGCCGCGGTGTCTTTTTTACTCTGTTCAACGACACCACGTGCTCTCGCGATGTCTGTAATTCCCGACTTTCGACTTCCGTATTTTTCCCCGGACGACACGCGAAATCTACTTTTAGAAAATGGGACCGCGGATCTCGGGTAAGCGTGCAACCTGGTCACCGCGATGTACCGGGTGTCCCGCGGTTAACAATTCGTGGAAGATTCGAAGAAATCGATTGCGACTTAAAAGCTTGAAATGAAATCTCATTCAGAGATTTGTACGGATATTTATGCATTTAGTCACCAAATACGAAGACAAGTGATTAACTGATAAAATAGGGAAATGTATTCGGCAAGTTCCGAAAGTACCAGAAACATTGCTATAACTTTCATTAGATGTTAAACTAATAACAATAAATGTCTAACCTAAAATCTCGTTCTGGTAGTCCATTTTCGGAGATTTGTACGGATAATTTAGTCATCAAATACGAAGATAAGTGAGTGATTGACAAAATAAGGAAATGTACTGAGCAAGTTCTGAAAGAACCAGAACTGTTGCTATAACTTTCATTAGATGTTAAACTAATAACAATAAATTTCACCTAAAATCTTGTTCTGGTAGTCCATTTTCGGAGATTTGTACGGATAATTTAGTCATCAAATACGAAGATAAATGAGTGATTGATAAAATAAGGAAATGTACTGAGCAAGTTCTGAAAGAACCAGAACTGTTGCTATAACTTTCATTAGATGTCAAACTAATAACAATAAATTTCATCGAAAATACTGTTTACGATAAAAAGATTCAAGGTGTGGTGACTGAAGTAAACGTTATTTGAAGCATAGAAATTTTAACAATTTTATACTACAACCATAACAATTCTATCCTCTCTACGAAACGGTGACAAAAATATAACCTGTATCTGTTATTGCAATTTATTAAACGAACAGCTTCTCACCGTGACGAAAGCGCTCGGTGAGGACATTGGCCGATCTAGCAAGGCAACCTTCGATATTGTGATCCCACCTGGAGCAAGGTTCCAGGAACTCTAATCCCCTGTATCTGCCGATCCCTTGTACGCCGATGAACAACGAGCACACGCACACGAACAAGATACTCTTCATGGTCCTCCTCGCGTTGAAGATCGCTGACTTCTTTGTTATCGAAGTTCCCCGGCCTGTCTCCGAGCCGATCGAATTTCTCCGCGTGGAATGACCGGCCGTCAGGGATGCGCCAGGCCTTATAGCACCTTGACATTGCCCCCGCTATGCCTTCGAGGCCTCCAAGTGAACAGAGGCAGAGCAGAATCCAGGCGATGGATCGGGCGCCTCCTCGCTGGTGGACTTTCCTCGACGATGGAATTACTTTCCAAAGGTATTGTATTATATAATTGCCGAAAACGATAGATTTTTTCGATTAATTATTGTTATCGTTATGCAATTGTCGAAAGCATAGAGACTTTCCACTTTTTATTTACTCTTCTTTCATGGTTCATTGTAGTATAGTTATTGCAGACGAAAATACTTCGGTTGTTCATTATTGTAGAAATTCTAAAAGCAAAGAGTTCAATTATTTTTTATTAACGTTAGTCATTATTCGTTGATGTATGTTAATTAACACTAGAACTACCAGAGCAGTCAAAATGGCCAATTGGTAATTATTCATATTAACCTTATAAATTTACCCTGATAAGGCTTCCAAAATTCACTATGATTTTCTGCAGAAGGTATAAATAAAGATTTTCTTACTTTTTCATAATCATTTTCTATTTAATCTCTTTTATGTAAATAAATACACTTTAATTGTCGATGCTCTAGTGTTAAAGACACAAAACTTCGTTCACATATTGCTATTGTTATACGCTTGTCAGAGGCAGATTATTCTTTCCTTTGTGTGACTGTGCAATGGCGTATAATAAAGATTATGTTAAATTGTTTAACAATTAGTGTGCGGAACAATTGAAATTTTAGTTGACAAAGGGTTTGACGTTTGGTATGCTGAAAATTATTTGAGTTGAATGACCGAGTTGGTTTAATGAATACGATGACGAACGATTGATTTAACATGTAACGATAAACGAATAATGGTTATTGCATGCTATATGTAAATACTGTGCTGCGCTTGTAAATTGCACCTTGAATGCTTAAAAATTTCACGAGCCATTGTATTTTATTACATTGCGTTTTATTGTCAAAGAAAGAGGTATATAACTTCGCGTCGCGTCGTCTTAAGGGAATGTCGGTAAAACAGGGTACAGTAGGTAACATTGCCGGTGATTTCAATGCGTGTGAAGAGATCAAGCGGTACGCTTTTGTAATTCTAATACGTGAACATCAATTAATTCTGCGGTCCTTTTGAGCTCATAAAAATTACATGAACATACCAATTAAAAAATTATTCATTATACATTTATACATAAATATACAATTATACATTATTACATTAATTCTGAAACTTGCTTTATCTAAAACTTGTAATTATTATATCACATCATCGCTAAAATACTTAAATGAAGTGTTCTAAGCAAATGTATGGTGAGAACAAAGTAACTATTATAATATATTAACGTAGCAAAGCTAATAACCATACCGTTATTATTAATTTGATGATTGCATTACCATACCGATTTATTATAGTACGAAATCGTTTTTCCATTCGATCAAATCAACTTTCCATCGATTTCTCGTTTTCTGAAAACCAATATAATTTTGTTCGGTATCGTTATGCAGTATGGAGGTCAGCGATTACAATGGTTCTCGTAGTTTCATTAGAAAGCGCAAGCTATTCCCAAGTCCACAACGAAACGATGGTCATAAATTCGTTCTTTTCTGCATTTAAATTTATTACATCAACGTGATACACGTTAATTATTTCAGCGGCTGACTTTTTCAGAGTCATCGAATTTGCGACTTTCTTCGAAAAACCATAGAGGCAAACTAGTTCGCGAAAAATGGCGTTATTGGGGAATATTGCGAAAACTCCTACGAATTTCTCGTTGTAACGTCGAAACGTCGTATTGGACTGTTGTAAAAATTTCTGGACATGGTATCGGTGAAGTATAGTTCATCCATGAATCAGAGACTTTTTCTCGAGAAAGTTATCCGATCTTTCAAATAAATGGTAGCTCGTGACAGAGGAAAGAACGGGGAATTAATTCATAATTTAATCAATCGCAATCAATTTTTGTAGAAGTTAGTAACAATTTATTCTATAATCAAATAAAAAGGATTGCATTTCGTACAAAATACAATTGCGCTTCTTCCATCATTCATTTTTCCGTTCTTTGCAATTCGTTCAAAAGATTTCCTAAGCTATGTATGTATTTGCCATACTCAATACATAATGTAAATGTAATTTAATGTTGCACCAGTTGAGAAATTACTAACTGTATAAGGTACTGATAAAAGACCCGTTAAAATGGCCCGACGGTGAATAGCGTTATCGGGATGCTAACACTAATTGATATTAAAATTTGAATAAAAATTTGAACGTGGTACCTAGAACGAAAGTAAGCGGACGCGAGTGGTGGACGTCAAAAAAGTGTGTGCGCTTAGCAAAGAATGTTAAGCACCGTTAATAAGCACCGTAACTCGTGATCACGATCAGAATCGGTCATGATCGAGCGTTACGACAGGAATTGAACCGTAATGCTTTCGTTCAACGTCATGTTCTACGTAAGTTGAACGATTATAGAATCCTTTATAACTTGTCGTTAATGATTTATAATGGAACCTATTCACGATCAGATAAATTAATTTGCAACTCTTACAAATTTAATCGGACCAACAAATTAATTCCTTGAAATTAACAGAAAAATGTCGACAACAGTTATTATACAATTATTTCCGCGTTCAGTTATTATAGAACTGTTTAACACTAGAACTACCAACGGGGGTCAAAATGACCCAGCTCGTAATTCTTCATAAGAACGTGGAGAACTTACAGTAATGCCTAGACATTTGAAAATTTTCAGTATGATTGCTAAAATTTGTGTCCCTTATATTAGGTATCTCTTTCGTACAGATTTCAATTTGATTTGTTGGTCTCCAATAAGTATACCCTAATAACTAGTTAAAATTGAGAATATTGCAGCCAAAGGAGTGCAGTTTCAAATAAATCAGGAAAAGCTTACAAAGTTACAGCTTTACTTTCCCGAATCTGCAATAAATCGCTTATTTGTTATCAAATTCTCATCGAACTTCAACTAACTGTCGAAGAATAGAACTACGTTCATCTTGCTGCGATATACTCAATTATTTCTACGATCAATTCACCTGAATGAACTACCATAGGAACAAAGCAAGTATATCGTGAAATCGCGCGATCGTTCAACCTTGATCCACGATTTCATGGTCGCTTGAAGAGCCACGATACTCTACTTGTTCCCAGCAATGCACGATGGAACAATGGTTGTTTCGTTGATTCGCCAAGCATTTCCCGAGATTGCTCCCCGTTACCTAAGGTCTTCCTTTCAACGCAAATTATCGGCAACGGTCGATGAGAGTCGACGCACTATGAGAATGCGAGGTCAGAGACCGTCAGCCTCTCAAGGCGAACAGCTACACCGATAGAAGAAGAAAGTCTTCTTGTCTACTACTTCGTCATGTTCCCCTCGATACGAACGGAAGACGCGAAGATCGCGATCTACGAGAAGCTATTGAATAATCCTCGAACGTAATTTGCCATGTTAGATAGGCGATTAACGCGTTCCCTGCCACGTGTACCGTTTTTGGTACACGTTAAATCTCATTTCTACGTCAAATGAATTTTTCTCATTAACCCATTAAATACTAATGCATTTGATACATTAGATTTTTACGTTGTAAGTCCCAATATTCCCATTTGAAAACAAACGTAAAAGCAAATTGGTTACTTAATGGGTTAAGAAATAAAGAGATAAAAATAGTTGCTGGTACTGTTATTAAAATTATAAGTTACTACTTCCATCACTTTTATAACACTATCTTAAAGAGAGATTCGAGAAACACATCTCAAATAATGTAGAAATGCGATCAAGTGGGTACGATTTTGGGAAAATGTGAAGAGTGCTTCAATTAAACGACAGCCGTGTGAACGTAGAATATTTGGACTGGAGTGTTTCTGAGGCGCGAAAGATGAGCACTTGAGAAAACCGAGCGACTGAGGAATTTTGGGTAAACGCGACCGAATGCATCGAGTAAAAAAGGTTTATAATTAGAAAGAAAGCAAACGAGTGCTTGAAAAAATACGAATGCGAGGTAGAAAGAGTGTGATTACGAGAGAAACAAGAACATTGAAATTGAATTAAGTTGAAAACTTGTTTATACCATTCAAGTGTATACTGTTAAAGTTGTTATTATTAAATTATTTTAAATATATTCTAAGAACTTCACTTAGTTTCACCTACACCTGAATCCTACCATCTTTCTCTCTAAATAAAGGTAAGATTTCCTATAATAATTACGTTTACCGCCAACAAGTAATTCAATTCTCAATAAAGAGAATTTTCAATTCTCAATAATTCCTTTTGATTCTCCTAGTCATTTTCAACAACAGAGAGTACATAATAGGTTATAAATTTTCTTTCAATTACACGCTACAAAGACGCATACTAAATTTCATATCCTTTACGAGTACACTGCGAATTTCTATGAAAATTCAACACAATTGAGGTAACGAACCTTGTGTAAGGATCTGTTTCTAAACATCGTAACTTTACTGTACATTTTTTCATACGGTACGGTATTTCGTACAAATTTTTGCACGATTCACTATCTTACAAATGCATGAAAATCCGTGATTTATTTATGATTTCTATTAGATCGCCTCAGCAGAGTACATTTGTGTTTCGTGATCCGTTTTACGTTTCCTTAAAAGTCTTTCCAAGGATGCTACGATCCTTTAACTGGCACTTGGTTTTGGTTTGATGATTTTGTTGAAGGGGAAGTTGCGGAAAGCTCGATCAAAGATCTCGGTGAACGCGTTGGAGACGAGGTCGTTGATCAAACTCCTGGTCATCACGAATCCTGGCTGCCACGCGCCATTTATTATCCTGTCGAGGACGTTCTCGAGGACTTGCCGACCGAACAGCAGGTTTGTGATATGAAGCTTCAGGTCCCTGATGACTTGCACGTCCACCTTCACTTGAATCTTCTGACCTGGCCTTTTGGTGATAGTGGTCGTTTGGACAAGATCGTCTAGAAGGCACAAATGGAACTTGCAGTAATTATTTTGCATTTGATGCGATACAATGTAATATAAAATCAATTTCAAGGCATTTTGTACTGCAACAAATTTCTTAATACAAGGGGATTTTATGAGCTTCTAAGAAAAATATTGAAAATTGATAAAAGAGCAATCCATCAATTTTTGTATTAAAAAAAGAAAGGAACGAAATCAATATTTTTTTATTTTGTAAGTTTACAGTAACAATTTTAACACTTTCATCGCCATATTTAGATGACGCTCTTTTTCTTAAAGTTAAATAGGATTTTAAATTGAAATTTTAAAAGGAATTCCATGGAATAAGCATTCAAGTATAATATATATAAATATAAAATACATAAAATAAAAATAAAAAGCTAAAATTTTTGCTGTTTTTATATTTTTTTTACCCCACTTTTCTATGCAATCAAATTTAGGCTGAATCACGTTGAGCGACGAACGTGTTAAAAGTGATTCTGTAATTTCTGTAAGCTAAACGTGGGTGTACACTTATTTTATTTAAATTACTTACAAAGATCTAAAGTGAATTTTCCTTTATTGCTCACGCTTGAGCCCAACATGTTCCCTTTAAATTCGTATAAACCTGCCAGAAATTTTGCTGGAAAACTCTGGGTGTATACCACCTGAAAATTAAATAATGAATCGTGAATAATTGCCTTTTAACGAATTCAAGTAGCAAATAAAATTTCATGAAAATTTCATCGAAATCGCATTAATATGCAGCATCTTTTAATTATCTATGTTCACCTTGTAATTTGGCAAGTCACTGACAAATTTCGTAACCTTGCTGGCGGTCCATCCGTTCTCAGTGACATTCCTTAACGTTATTGTAAACCCGAAATTGGGCATTCCCCGTGACGCGGACACTTCCTTCGCGAAAAATGGATCAAAAGGTAACACATTGTACTGGGGAAGACCTGTTTTGAAGTAAGGTCGAACCGCGTTCAATGCTTCCCGTATGCATGCGTCGAAGCCTGGTACATTTGGATGACAATCCTTGAAATGGTCATCTGAATCGAGAAAAAGAAAAGTATTAGTAGAACAGTAATTTCAAAGAAATTCCAAAAGGTAATTTGTCATTTAAAACGTGAAACACTCCAAAAGATAATGTTTTTAATATGGAATAGTAATTTATCATTCGAAGCTCGCAATAATTCGAAATACAATGATTTCAAAGTGTGTGAAATATTATAAAAAACAGAGAATAAAAAAGGAAATATGTTACCCAATATAAAAAATTTTTACACATTGCTTTAATTACACCAAAGAAAAGGAAATACTAGTAAGCAGCGAATACCAAATTACCATTTCAGTAATAAGTATGGTGGACAGCAAATGCAAATAATTGCAGCAAATTATAGTTTTAGCAAATAACTCAAGGGAAAGGGAAACAATTCTAGAAAATCTAATTGATTATTTTCTGAAAAATCTTGTGGTACAGTTCACTCTGTTTCGCCTACAACAACAAACATTTCCCAATTTTTTTGACGAAAGCGCAATTCCTTTCGAAGGAATGCTGAAACAGGAATGCTAGAAAATCTAATTGATTATTTTCTGAAAAATCTTGCGGTACAGTTCACTCTGTTTCGCTTACAACAAACATTTCTGAATTTTTTTGACGAAAGCGCAATTCCTTTCGAAGGAATGCTGAAACAGGAATGCTAGAAAATTTAATTGATTATTTTCTGAAAAATCTTGCGGTACAGTTCACTCTGTTTCACCTGGAACAACAAATATTTCTCAATTTCTTTGACGAAAACGCAATTCCTTTCGAAGGAATGCTGAAACAGGAATGCTAGAAAATCTAATTGATTATTTTCTGAAAAATCTTGCGGTACAGTTCACTCTGTTTCACCTGGAACAACAAACATTTCTCAATTTCTTTGACGAAAGCGCAATTCCTTTCGAAGGAATGCTGAAACAGGAATTCTAGAAAATTTAATTGATTATTTTCTGAAAAATCTTGCGGTGCAGTTCACTCTGTTTCGCCTACAACAACAAACATTTCTCAATTTCTTTGACGAAATCGCAATTCCTTTCAAAGAAATGCTGAAACAGGAAAGGACATTGAGAAAAGCTGCTAGTGTCGACAAAGAAATTTTAATTTACATTGAATGCTATCTCTTGGTACCGCGGCAAGCCATCTTTGCGCCCTGTTGTTTCCTATACACCCGTTCCGCGTTCCCTGAGAATTTTTCAGGGAACTTGCATCATTTCCACTCTGTTACACGTTGTTCGCGCAATACCATCTGTACTGCGTTAAATTTCTTTGCAAACAACACTATCTTGTTTATAGAATTTATTATAACTTATTATAAACTTTTGTAAACACGCGTCTCGTCAATTATTATCTTTTCATGTGACATATATTTATGTATACCCTATAATGTATTTCGATCGTCTTTTGTACACTAGTAGGGATTTACCCCGTTTAATTTAAATAAGTAAATTAATTAATTAATAATTGACAGGTTGACAAATCTAATGTCTCTTCTTCTTTTTTTTCTTTAATACCATTTATCTTTAATACTAGATTTACGAGACCCATCGATTTAACAAGTTTCGGACTTCACGAATAAAATTTGCAAAAATACTTGCTATTATGATTAACTACCAACGATTAGGGTACACTTATTTGCGGCGAAGAAGTCTGATTATATTTAAAATTATATTTAAAATATGCCTAATACGAGAGGAACAAACCGTAATGATTGCAGTAAAAGCCATAGTAAATCTCGAAAGATGCAGGTGTCACAATAAATTTATCAAGTTTCCATGAAGAATTACGAATTGGTCATTTTGACTAATCTTGGGTAATCGCAGTGTTAACACTAGGTTTCGGACTTCAGACTTCACGAATAAAATTTGCAAAAATAATTACTATTATGACCAACAACTTTTGCTGATTTTTATTGATCACAAATATATGCAAATCTATTTCCCCTTTCAGTTCTGCAATAAAAAATTCTCTATTCCTTAATACATGAATATTAGAAATGGACATACAAGAAATGTAAATCTAGCGTTAATATCGACGCATCGGTAATTAATTTGAGCGGCTGGTTGAAGAATTAGGGTCACGCACGGTGAAAGTACATGTTATCCAATATCGTGGTAATATTTTGACGCACATCTGTCGAAACTTTCGTTCGCGTAACCCGGCAAGATGTTACGTGAAGCACCACCAGGAGCAGATAACAATGAACAATTACGGAAATTGCGTGTAACATGCTCGTGCGGAAGGATTCGATCGACACGGCTCCGATTCTCGGTTGCGGGAACACGAATTTCAACTTTTTCCTTTTCTTGAGGAAACTACACAGAAACATGCATCTCTGAAAAGGTTGCGCTGGGATAAGTTGAATCCCTGGAATCACTGATAAATTCTAACGTTCCCTGAGAGGGGACAACGGAGTGCAAACGGTTAATATACATAAATGTCTCATCTTCATTCTGCGTGTCAAACTCGTGATGTTCACGCTTGACCCGGATTTGATTCCACGAGTCTGATATTCCAGTTTGGTCCAATATTGTTATGACGAATCAGACTCGTCAAAATACGTCAAGGGTTTAAAAACAGAATATCATGCAGTTTCCTGTAAACGAATAGATTGAACTGCATCGTGTGAAAGAAGGATTTCAAGGAATTTTGAATATAAAGTAATAACATCTATGTCATTAATATTGTAATCATGTGATGTTTGTGGATCAGTCCTAATTTAAATATATATTAGGGATAATTAGGGTAATTTAAATAAAATTGTTTGAAGTAAAAAACAGATCTAAGTAAATAAAATTATCGATTATGAATTAGGTACAAGTTAGTTTTAGTTGTGTCTTATTCCCAACTGAATATATTGTTTTAGTGTGTGCAATTCTGAAGATTGTTTCGTATCTATGATCACTTACTCCGTAATGACTAGTGAACATGATCGACCCTTTCCTTGACAGCGAAGGCACGTAAATGTCAACAGGCAGGCCTTTTAAATTGCTGCTGATAGACAAAGGAGTACGCAACATTTCCGTTTGCGGTACAAGTGTAAACCATAAACGATTACTAATGTTTTCTTACAAATTTTAGTGTTAAACGATTCCACAGAAGGATCCTAGCCTTGGCATGAAAAATTCTGATTTTGCAATAAATAGTTAGCGATAATATAAATCTGTTTTTGGAAAGAATTAATTTCTCTTTTACGGACGTTGCGAATTTATTTGCAAATTTATTTGCAAATTTCAATGGGACAGGTACGCGATAGATGAAAGGTGTCATGGCGGATGCACGAACTCTAGCGATCGATAGTTGGCACGTTGCACGTGCGAACCTGTTGCATTCTACTGGTATTACATTGCTCGTGTCCTTTGTCACAAACTATCAAGCGACTCACACAAATACTGATTAACAAAACCTCTACTAAATTTCCATAAACGATTTATTCACTTATATCTACAATGTTGTATTCTCTTCGCCTATATCCAAATTTATAATTCCATTAGAAGATTAAAATTCTACTCATTTAGCACTATTCCAATGCTGATCAACATTTCTCTAAATTTCCAGAAACGATTTATTCACTTATATCTACAATGTTGTATTCTCCAAGCCTATATTCAATTGCATAATTCCATTAGAAAATTAAAATTCTACTCATTTAGCACTATTCCAATGCTAATCAACATTTCTTTAAATCGGGCTAACAGGGGAAGTTTGGGAACCCGGAAATTTAAAAACATATGAAACTCCTTGCACAAGTAGAGTAAGTCGTCCATAAAACATACCTATTTTTCGTTCGTCCCTAAATTCACATTTAAAGGGATTTAATCCAAAATGATACCTATCCCTCACTCGTACCTCTAAATTCTGCCCATCCAACATAATTCCTATTCCTCACCTCTAAATTCTGCCCATCCAAAATAATACGCCGTCCCGCCACCGACACGCGATAAAACAACGAGAACCAAAGGTCTCTCTCGAATCCAACGAAATGTTACCGAGCACCAATTTCACTTACCAAACTCAACGCTTGTCGCGAACCCGCTGAAGATGAGCAACAACGTGGCGACACTAGCTCCGTTCGACCACCGCATCTCAACGATCGTCTATTCTCATATTCTGTTCATTCGTCGTCATACAACACAATTTCTCCATCACTCGTGTCTCAAAATTCTACCAATTCAAAATAATTCCTATCCGTCACTTGTGTCTCTAAATTCTACTAATCCAAAATGATTCCTATCCGTCACTTGTGCCTCTAAATTCTATTAATCCAAAATGATTTCTATCCGTCACTCGTGTCTCTAAATTCTACTAATCCAAAATGATTCCTATCCGTCACTCGTGCCTCTGAATTCTATTAATCCAAAATGATTCCTATACGTTACTCGTGCCTCTGAATTCTACCAATCCAAAATAATTCCTATCCGTCACCCGTGTCTCTAAATTCTACTAATCCAAAATGATTCCTACCCGTCACTCGTGCCTCTAAATTCTACCAATCCAAAATAATTCCTACCCGTCACTCGTGCCTCTAAATTCTGCCAATCCAAAATGATTCCTATTCCTCACCTCCAAATTCTGCCCATCCAACAAAATTCCAACGCTCTCGCGAAGTTCTACCAATTCCATGCTACTTCAACAACGATCACTACCTAAAAACTCTATCCTGCTCGAACCGCGCACCGCTGTTCCACTCGCCAACATTCTATTACGCTCGACGCCGTCCCGCCACCGACACGCGATAAAACAACGAGAACCACGTTACCAAGCACCAGTTTCACTTACCAAACTCGACGCTCGTCGCGAGCCCGCTGAAGATGAGCAACAACGTGGCGACACTAGCTCCGTTCGACCACCGCATCTCGACGATCGATAATACCGCGTTGTAGGCGCGAACCACGGCGATTCACGATCAGAAAACACACCCGAGAGAAGCTCGATTTCGTGCCGACAAGCCGACGAACGATGCTTACGCTTTCACTCTCGACCGTACATCTGAGAGACGGGTATAAGCGGGTGTTGCGCGTTCCTGTGCCAGGATTCTCGATCGTGTCTTACATAATCCCCGGCGTTGGAACACTTTGGGGGAGAGAGATCACCTTCTCGTGCACCGGAAGACGAAATCGGGGAAGCGACGACGACGATCCGGTTGCGCCCATGTGAGAAACACATGGAAACGATGCTGTTCGTTGTTCCGTTTTCTTCCCGACGTTTCCTCGTTCTTTTCTGGCGGACGAACCGGTGGAACGAGGATATTTTCGAAGGATACCCTTGAACGAGTGTGCAAATCGAGAGGATCGATGAGGATTTCACGTGGCGGGAAATGAATCATCGGTCGTCGGGTACGAAGGCCACGGTGTTGATTCCGAACGGGTCCGAGCAAACAATTATTGGCGATTTCGTACTTCTGGAAACGAGTCGTCCGTTTCGGGGGGAACGTTTTTGTAGATGGAACGCGGTATTTGTTTTTCGACAAACGAATATTGTAAAATTAAGAATTTGGACGAGTAGGTGTCCTGTTTCATTATAATAATAATAATGATGATGATAATGATAATAACTTCAAACAACACTTAGCACAACTGAAACTACTTCCAAATAACGAATGAAGAAATACGGAAGGCCATCATCTTCAAGACATTACACGAATTTTTAAACACAACGTGACAAATGAACCAGACTTGGCAATGTCCCGTCTGGCTTCAGTATAGACTCGAATACTCGGGGAAAAGGAGAATAATAATAATAATAATAATAACTACGATAATAACAATAATAATAATGATGATGATGATGTTGATGATACTTTATTAATGGATTAAAATCCATTGGTATAAAAAAACGAGAGGATAAGTATAAAAAGCATGTAGCAATAACGTAAACTTAATATGCAATACAGAAAGTAATAGATAAGACAAGATAAGAAAGACAAAACTTAATAATTAATAATTAAATAAATAGTGATACTTTGAAACAGCTTAGTGATGCATTGAAGAAGTTAATATTTTCACTTTCGAATTTGAATATTCGATGTTTTGCATAATCTGTTCATGCAGTTGCTCTCACCTAACTGCGAGCGGTACGGAATTATGTAAAATAAATTTTCCGCTCTCAGGTGTTTTCCAGTCTAAGGTACATTTAGTCTAAAGAGCTTAAAAACTGCAAAATTATTCAGTTTCTGAGTAAATTTGCATTTATGCGTGAACAAATTTTGTAGACGGTTGTGATTTTGTGAATCGGATTCATTGAATTAAGTATGGCGGTCAATACAGGAATAGAGAGGTCTGTTATGAGAAGATGTGGTAAGAGTGCGAAGTTAAAATTTTTCGAAGGGGTCTCGCTTTTCGAAAGAGTTGAATTTGAAAGTGCACGAATTGCACTTGACCCAAGCAAAGTTCAGTGAAGCTCATTCTAGATGCTAGTCTTGCTTACATGCGGCATTATGTGATACGTACGAATGGTAGCCCGTGTCTGAAAACATGCATAAAGTATGCAAAACGCGGTGGCGAAGATTTTTCGTAATCTGAAATAAAGAAGTTTCTCATTTTTTTGAAATAACTATAAAATATGTTCCAAAAACGTTTCACCTTCTCATCTTACTCCTCTTGGTAAAAGGTTGTAGTTTTTTCCGATGAAAATTATAAAGTAAGATAATTATAGTAATTGAAAAATTTTAGAATAGAAACCAGCTTAATATATTTTATGTTCGAGTATTTTTTTTAAGATTTGATATATACCTATCATATTTCTTTAGTAAAAGGTTGTACTTTTTTCCGATGAAAATTATAAAGTAAGATAATTGTAATAATTGGAAAATTTTAGAATAGAAACCAGTTTAATATATTTTATATTTGAGTTTTTTTTTAGGTTTGATATATACCTATCATATTTCTCTAGTAAAAGGTTGTAGTTTTTTCCAATGAAAATTATAAACTAAGATAATTGTAATAATTGATAAATTTTTAAATAGAAACGAGTTTAACGTATTTTATGTTCGAGTATTTTTTTTAGGTTTGATATATACCTATCATATTTCTTTAGTAAAAGGTTGTACTTTTTTCCAATGAAAATTATAAAATAAGATAATTATAATAATTGGAAAATTTTAGAATAGAAACGAGTTTAATATATTTTATGTTCGAATATTTTTTTTGAGGTTTGATACATACCTATCATACTTCTCTAGTAAAAGGTTGTAGTTTTTCCCGATGAAAATTTTAAAGTAAGGTAATTATAACAATTGGAAAATTTTAGAATAGAAATTAGTTTAATGTATTTTATGTTCGAGTATTTTTTTTTAGGTTTGATACATACCTATCATACTTCTATACTAAAAGGTTGTAGTTTTTTTCGACGAAAATTATAAAGTATGGTAATTATAACAGTTGGAAAATTTTAGAATAGAAACGAGTTTAATGTATTTTATGTTTGAGTATTTTTTTCGAGGTTTGATATAGTGTCATCAAATTTGAGATACAATATCGTTGGGAACAGATCTATTTTCTCCTGAAGATGGGAATGAAAGTGAAAGACATTTCTTCGGCCAACTTCACCGATTTCTCTTCTCCAAGGTTCATTTCCGTGGATCATAAAATCTTTTGGTATGCACCTGTATCACCGAATGACTCGTTCAAGTAATTTCTTTTTGCTCCCGATCTTTATCTATAATTCACTTTCTGACCTCATTGCTCGACTCATGCGTTTATTTTTGCGAGCACACAAAAGCTGATGTTTAAATAATTCATGCAGAAAAACATACGATTTTTAACGCTTCAACGTATTTATTATTTAGCACCTTCCAATTGTCAAGTTTTTATTTTGAAGGTGGAATTAAGGAATATGACGTCTACGGTCCAGGAGAAATCTGACAATTACATAAAAAGGAAAAACAGAATTAAAAGAAATCGAGGTGGACTTGTACCTGTTCTTTATCAACATGTATTAACGAGATGCAAATCATTCTTAAATGAAATGTAAACATTTTAATACTTTTATGATCCGAATGATACATATTCAAAAAATTATTCAAACTTCTATTTAAATTATTAAAAAGTTATTCAAATTTTATTCAACGAAACACATATAAATTGCGTTTCGTTATTAACACTATTCCTACCACGACCGGTCAAATGATCGTTTTTAAAATTTCGATTAGAATTTCATAGATCCAACGTAATTGAATCAGCTTTAAACTTCAGACTTTTCCTCAAATATACGTTTAAATAAATTTTTCAATATTCACTTCTTTTTTCATTGTTTATTTTCTGAGGAAAAAGATTTGTAGTCTGTCTCACGTAGGAATGTCGCAGTAGGAATAGGTATACGCGAAGTGTCGGTAGGAATAGTGTTAAACGGTTTACATGTGGAATATTATAATCTAAGGTAAACGTATTTCATTTTTTCTTTTCTATCGTAACGTTATTGCAGAAAATACTGAAATTATTCTCGGTGTAAAATCGACGAGGTTTTGAACATTTCTAATTAAAGATCATTTAATTGTTGGTCTTTTTGCACCATGTAGGATCAAGCACGTTGCAAAACACTTTGGTCAGCGAAAGTTCCTTATGTAACGTATCAGAATTATACCATTCTATATTTTAATAAATTTTACGCTCAAATTTTATGCATCGAAATCAAATTTCGATGAACAAAAGATTTTTAATATTTGATTAATGTTCTCCAGACATGATTTTTAGAAATAGATATTTATAGAAAACAAGAATCTTGCATAGTTTAAGTAGGAAAAATACTTTCATAAAATAAAGATACCTATATACGCTTCCAAGATAATGATTTACCTAAATATTACTGATAAAACTTTGTCATAAACTTATTATTGTTACAATTATTGTAATGCTCATCTTTTATCGAATACCATTCCAACATAAAACTATTCAATTTCCTCGCGCCTATCTGCAGGCAACCAGATACACGTTCGTGTAAAAAGTGACTAGTACCTTTCACAGAATACTGCACGAAGTTAAAAATAATGTACGTAAAATAATGCAATAAATTTTTAAATAATGTTATTTATAAGTTTACTTACAAATAATGTAAACTTAATAACATTTCTCAATATTCTTCTTATCCTATGGAAATTTTGTTTAAAAATATTTTCGTAGCCTACAATCGGTAAAATCTCTCAAAGAAAAGATTTTCTTAGTTTTGTTAAGCCTACTGTATTCTTTGTTTAAACAAATTGGTGACATCTCAGTAAAACTAAAAATTTCGATCATCTCATTTGATTAAAAAGTATTTCCTGTTTTCGCGTTTAAGAGGTACATGCTTTGCCAGCTCTTGGAATCTTCTTTGTACACACTGTGTACGAAAACACGAGTGAAATTGAACGTAAATATACATTATTATACAGTCGGTGCGCACGAAACGCTCGCGGCGTCTTCGTAACTCCGATACTTTCATGAATTCGTGCCTAGTGTTCAGTCTACCGAAAATCTTCGCTCACAATGTTGCAACCATAATTACAAAGTAATGCAAATTACCAGACAACGTTGCTGAAAGCAGTTATTCCTTCGTTCCTCGAATATTTGCGTTGCAAAACGCATGAAAGAATGAAAACCAGAAGAATAATAAACATCGCAAGATAAAGTTTTGGATACTTTTCTTAAGCGCCTCTGTGTATTTAAAGAAAAGCGTAGAAACGAAGAAAATACAGTAGCAGACAAAAGTTTAAGACCACAGGACAATGTAAAACATAATTTTATGGTTTGCAAATATCGTTTATCTATACATTTTTATTATTATTTTGATAGGACACTATTCATTAATTAGCATAGAATACAAATTTTATTTACACTATTATTTCTTATTAATTAATTAATTTACAGTAGCGAACAAAAGTTTAAAACGACAGGGCAATGTGAAACATAATTTTATGGTTCGCAAATATTGTTGATACAGATTTTTATCTTCATTATGGTAGAACACAATTTATTGATTAGCATAGAATACAAATTTATTATTATCATTATTTCTTAATAATTAATTTACAGTAGTGGGCAAAAGTTTTGAGACGACAGAACAATGTAAAACATAATTTTATGGTTTGCAAATATCGTTTATCTACTCATTTTTATTGTTATTGTGGTATAACACTATTCATTGATTAGTATACAATACAAATTTTATTTATACTATTATTTTTTATTAATTAATAAATTTACAGTAATGGACAAACATTTAAGATGACAGAACGCTGTTAAACATAATCTTATGTTTTGCAAATATTCCTTATCCATTCATTTTTATTATTATTGTGATAGAACACAATTCATTGATTAGCACAGAATACAAATTTTATTCATACCGTTATTTGTTATTAATTAATTAATTATTTTCTTTGACCCTCTCGTCTTAAACTTTCGTTTGCCACTGTAAATACCGCGAGCTAAAACCTGCGATATTCCGAAACACCTGTACGTGTTCCCAATTTAAACGTGAACATATTTAGACCGAGGAACAACTAAGGAAAACAATGTATCGTGAGCAAACAAAGCGTAAATCAGCGACCGCAAAATGAATGCGAAGGAAAAAGGAAGCGAACAAAAGCAACAAAAATCGATACCGAGCGACGTGTCCCGTACCGAGGAGGACATAAATAGTGGCACGAGAACGGAGAGCCTCGGCGAAGAATTCCAGGAGTGCAGCTTTCCAGTCCGCTCCGGCGCGCGGCGAGATCGGAAAAGATCGAAGAGTATCTGGGGTACGCACTTTCGACCGGGTCTAACGTAGCCTAGCCGAGACGGATTCGACTCGACTCGACTCGACTCGTCTGTCGTCCCAGACGAAGAAGGAGCAGGTGCACGTTGCAGCAGTGAAAGTATCCGTGGTGCAGTTACGATCTGGCATCTGTCAATGCCCTCTTGCATAGTCGCTCTAAGTCTCTAGCGGTGCCGTTTGGCCGGGACCAGGGATTCCGAGCCCGATCGCCGAAGTCGTCGGTGACCGTCAGCGAGTCCAGCACCTGGTGAACCGAGTCCATCGCCTGGTGAACCGAATCCATCGCCAGGTAAACCCAGTCCAGCACCTGGTGAACCGAGTCCATCGTGTCGCCCAGCCTCGTGGAAGCTCCTCTCCCGAAAACACGCGTTCTCTCGTCGCCGTCGAAACATTCGCGTTGGACCAAGAGTGGACACGATGATCGCAGCTACGTTTGGCCTTCTAGTCGTCGCGACCGGTGTCACCGGTCTCTCGATCGACTCTAATCGTGAGTAATCAGGACTTTTCGACCGCCAAACCTATTACACGATCTCTTCCTGGTGCAACGAGCCGACGTGCACGGTGAAGTTTGCAGGAAACCGAGTGAAAGTCCGATAAGATAGAAGAGACACGGTGCGTTGCGGATAGAAAGGCAGTTTTTCGGGCTGGATTCGGGTTCTCGCCGGTTTTATCGATCGTTTCGTGTTACAACGGCGGATGGTTCGATGGGAGAAGGTGGAGGTCGGATTTGAGGGGATGAAACACTCTTTTCTTTTTCGCGAGTGCTGAATGGGTGGATGTAGATTTTTAGCTGGGTTACGAACGCTTGGAAATTAGAAATATTTATGGGAATGTATCTGAGGAGGTGAAGGAGTCAGTCGTGTGAGTATACATCAGAAATTTCGTTATAATTTTATAAAAAGGCAGTTTTTCGGATTCGATTTGAATTTTCGCTGGTTTTATCGGTTATTCCATGTTATAGCGATGCAACGTAGATTTTTAGCCGGGTCGCGAACGCTTTGACGTTAGAAATATTTACGAGAAAGCATCTGAGGAGGTAAAGAAGTTAGTCGTGTGAGTATACATCAGAAATTTCGTTCTAATTTTATAGACAGGCAGTTTTTCGGATTCGATTTGAATTTTCGCTGGTTTTATCGGTTATTCCATGTTATAGCGATGCAACGTAGATTTTTAGCCGGGTCGCGAACGCTTTGACGTTAGAAATATTTACGAGAAAGCATCTGAGGAGGTAAAGAAGTTAGTCGTGTGAGTATACATCAGAAATTTCGTTCTAATTTTATAGACAGGCAGTTTTTCGGATTCGATTTGAATTTTCGCTGGTTTTATCGGTTATTCCATGTTATAGCGATG
>JAOPTO010002352.1:149800-266379 GCA_033822845.1 Tetrapedia diversipes
ATTAAATATCCATTCTATGCACCATGATCAAAAGTAATAAAAATTATAGAATTATAAAATCCGTATGTTTGTTATAAATACTGTAAACAATTCGCTCTAAATAATCTTTTTAAGTAGAAAAGAATTTAATAAATCGTAATAATTAAATATTCATTCCATGGGCCTTGATCAAAAGTAATGAAAATTATAAAATTATAATATCCTTTATGTTCGTTATAAATACTGTAAACAATTTGCTCTGAATAATTTTTGTATGTAGAAAACAATTTAATAAATTGTAATAATTAAATATCCATTCTATGTGCCTTGATCAAAAGTAATGAAAATTATAAAATTAGAATATCCTTTATGTTCGTTATAAATACTGTACAAAATTTACTCTAAATAATTTTTTTAAGTAGAAAAGAATTTAATAAATCGTAATAATTAAAAATCCATTCTATTTGCCTTGATCAAAAGTAATGAAAATTATAAAATTAGAATATCCTTTATGTTCGTTATAAATACTGTAATCAATTTGCTCTAAATAATTTCTTGATGTAGGAAAGAATTTAATAAATCGTAATATCAACAAGTTGTGGGTTTAAAGGTTGAAAAATGGCAACTATTTGACAAGTTTTAGTATCGATCCGTTTTCTACCGGCTGTTTCACCGTGACTCCGTTTCTTCCGACAGATGGACGAGCTGACTCTCTCCCTAACAGGTGGTACAAACGGTTACAAGGTTCGACTGCGCGAATTGTTCGTAAGGGGTGCAAGCAACTTTACCGTGGAGGACATTAAACTCGGCTCACCCTTCGAAGCCATTGTACGGATGCCAGCCCTCATCTTGGACGCGCATTATTCCAGGTTTACGATCTTCTGCGAACGTTTCTCTGCTCCGTTTAGATTCTGCATTCTATCAGTACACTTTGTCGACCTCAAACTCTACACTTTGCCAACCCTAATGCACACTTTAGCCTGTGGCCAGTAAAATGGTTATTTTTGTCGCGTGTACGATGCGACGAGGTCACAAAAAATCCCTTAAAGTTGTTTAAACATTTACAGACTCTTCGTTTTAGACATTAACTCGAGCACAAAGGGAGAACGAACGTAACGAGAGAAAATGAGATAGTGCTGTTTCTATCTCACTTCCACTCGGTATATTTATGTTGTTTCTTTCATTGTTTGCTAAAATTAAGTTTTGACGAACTTGAATTTCTAATTTTTTTTATTAACCCTTTGACTACTGTTGGCGCCTAAAAGCGTTTAGTAAATCTGTGATACTATGGACGCCTAAAAGCGTTTAATAAATTTGTGATACTATGGACGCCTAAGGGCGTTTAGTAAATTTTCGCTTATGATACTATAGACGCCTAAAGGCGCTTAAAAAAATTCCTATTATGAGATACTTTGATCTACTAAAAGCACAAATAACATTGGTTTAACGTAGTGGAATTGAATGTTTTAATTATCTCAATATACATTCCCAAAAGCACACCCGTATCAAAAAATTTTGTCGTTTTAGATGTAAGTCGTGACTGAATTCCTATCGTATGGTAAAGTTAGTAAATCTCAAAGTCTGCCATAGTCAAAGGGTTAATAATGAAGATGAACGATTTAACATTAATTCTACAAACGCTATTAAATAAAAATCTCCAATACTGTGTACGTTACAGTAAAGCTCATTTCTGTTTAATCTGTCAGTTCAGGAGTGCTAATTATTCTACCAGCCAGTGGGAATGGAACGTTCCACGCGCGGTTCGATGATGTTAAAGCACTGGTAAAAGGCACCGTTTCCACGAAAGTGAAAGACAAGAAAACGTACCTGAACGTGGAGAATCTTGACGTTGTTCTCGATGTGAAGAATGTGCACATGATGGTCCGCAAGATTTTTAATAACAATCGGATCCTCAGTAAGTGATTGATTCAAAACGAGTAAAAGCTATGCGAATGTGTATTGCCTTAAAAATATTTTAAAAATATTATATTTATATTTGATTCATTCTGAACGGAAAAGTTTTTAGTTCTTTCGTTGAATGACTAGTTTTTGTTGAAACATTATGATAATAACAAGTAAAATTAATAATAATAATTTTGGATGATTAACGCGATAAAAAAATTAAAAAATTGTGTTAACAATACTTCTATACCAACGTCAATTTCAAAACGAATGAATTTAACGAGAATAGTGATAAAAAGATCAACAAAAATTACGTTCAATAATCAGAAACGTGTATTACTACAGCTAAAATAATTATGTAGTAAATGTATAATTCGTATAACGTAAATTATTTTTACAGCCGAAGCAACCAACCTGTTCCTCCGTGAAAACGGACAAGAAGTGCTAAAGGTGATGGAGCCGCAGCTGAAGAAGAAGCTCTCCGTGCTCTTCGCCGGGATCGTTAATCAATTGCTACGCCACGTACCCGTGGAAGTATTCCTGTTGCCTTGATTTTCGTGTTTCCTCTTCAAACTATAAAAAAGAAAGCATCAAAAAAAAAAAAATGTAAAAAAACAAACGGTTCGGTTTAATGCGTTCTACGTTGTACATAGAATTACGACATACTAATAAATAGATTATGGATTTTATGAAACTATATATACATATATATATATTGGGGCATTTGGTATATATAGGGTGGGGCATTTGAAACAAGACACTTGAGTAACTCGTTTGTTTTTGACAATAGAAAAAAAAGTGTCCGAAAAAAGTTGTTTGATTTCAAAGGGCAAATAATTTTGTTTCAACAATTTGTTTATAGGTGAAAGCATAGATGAGATACGAAGGTCAAACTTGGTTCTTTGAATCGGATGACCTAATTTTTTATTCACGTTCTTATAGAGCCTTTCGAGACGAATACAGTGACCTATAGATAAAGGTCATATATTGTTACAGGAAATAAGTAACAAAATGGGACCTATAATGGTACCTACTTAGATGCGCACCTATTGTATTCATCGAATTACCTGTGCCCTGATTAAATGTTTCACGCTCAGAAGTATTGTGTCTACGTAAAATCCGAAATCTACTTATGAACTATAACCGGGGCTATATCAAAAGGATAGACAAAGGACAGTGTCCTTAAGGAGGTTTAGTTTCAGTGTAATTAATTAATAGTGGTTGAAGTTATTGTAGAGTACGTACGGATAAATACAGATGTTTATATTTATAAAAAGCACAGACGCGTTTTCTTAGCCAACCATTTGCCCTCGAGGATACCGCTTGCTGCAATAATCGCACGTGTGTAACAGGGATATTGCGAGATCGGGGATCGTTTTGTATCAGAAAACGCGATAAATGCATTCAATTATCAGACATCTACAGTTACGACAAATGAATTACGTTTCTAGCTGATTTGCGTACGGTTTACATTTTAAAATAGCGTGCCCGTTACCTGGATTCTAATTGTTTCTACATTAGACGCATAATAGAATTAATTAGAAATTTAATCGTATGCGTCGTACGTTAAAAAATAAAAAAAACTGAAAAGTCTGTAGCACTAAAAAAAATACGAATGAAAAGATCGCTTGACATAGATTAACAAAGTAAGCGTTTCACGATAAAAACTTCTTCTTTCTAAGAAAATTCTTGTTTGCCCTTTTTTAAAGATAAAGCAGCTTCAAACGATATTCTATGTAAATTAACTCGAATTCGGTGGAAAATCAAGTGAAATCGATTGAAGAGAACTTCGAGAACGATGACGAAGGGTAAAAAATTGCAATCAATGGGTGGATTGAATACAATTGAAAAGGTGAACAGAAAATAGTTGTTAAACTTTAACGATAAAACGAGACAAATAAAATCACTTAAATTAATATTTGGCATTGGTTTCATGTTTATTTACATTCTGATGCTTCGTCCAATAACAACAACGGTTAACAATTCGTTGAAGATTTGCTTCATCAGCAGCAGTCTCTTCGTTGATTAATTAAGAAAGAAATACTGAAAGAGCACACAGTTTAAGCGATTCCGATGAATTTTACAAAGTGTTCACAGGTCGTTACTCGACCAGTCCTTCTCTTCCTTCTTCCTCACGTTTCGCTTCGCTGTTGCTCATCAACGAATCCAGCGAGCTTCCCTCTGCTTCCTTCTTCGAGATTCGCCTGTTCCCTTAACCCTTTGAGCGCTGAATTGTGCGTTATTAAGCGTGTGCTGTGGACAGCCCACTTTTTACGACAAAACACGCTATTTTATGAAACTATACAGGGTTCACATTGAATTCTTGTGTGAGAACCCACATACAGTGGCTCCAAAAAGTATTCGTACACTGTGTTACAAATAAATTCATTTAACCTTACAGTTCTGATTTCAACGAAAGTTTTTAATAAAATTTTGTAAATATGTGGAACGTAACAGTACGTTTATGGATTAATTTTTTCTTTCATTAAAATATCACCTTAAGGAGGTGAAAACAACGTTAACGATTTCAATAGTTTTTCTCGTATTATAAATATAATTTTGTAATTGTGTGTGTTGAAACAAAACCTTTCCGATAAAAGATGTTCAATTTTTAATCTTCTGTCACTCAGTCATAGAAAAAGATTCCAAAGAAATTTGTATTCAAAGTATGAAGAATCACGAATACTTTGAGGATAACTTTTAACCTTTAATTTTATACTTTAATAAGGGGGAAATTTTTCATCGTTACTAAGAAATTTCCCTTAAAATTAAATTTATCATCTATAATTTATTAACCATCATATAAATTATTAGATTAAATTTAATTTTATACTTTAATAAGGGGGAAACTTTTCATCGTTACTAAGAAATTTCCCTTAAAATTAAATTTATCATCTATAATTTATTAACCATCATATAAATTATTAGATTAAATTTAATTTTATACTTTAATAAGGGGGAAATTTGTCATCGTTACTAAGAAATTTCCCTTAAAATTAAATTTATCATCTATAATTTATTAACCATCATATAAATTATTAGATTAAATTTAATTTTATACTTTAATAAGGGGGAAATTTTTCATCGTTACTAAGAAATTTCCCTTAAAATTAAATTTATCATCTATAATTTATTAACCATCATATAAATTATTAGATTAAATTTAATTTTATACTTTAATAAGGGGGAAATTTGTTATCGTTACTAAGAAATTTCCCTTAAAATTAAATTTATCATCTATAATTTATTAACCATCATATAAATTATTAGATTAAATTTAATTTTATACTTTAATAAGGGGGAAATTTTTCATCGTTACTAAGAAATTTCCCTTAAAATTAAATTTATCATCTATAATTTATTAACCATCATATAAATTATTAGATTAAATTTAATTTTATACTTTA
The DNA here is from genome assembly GCA_033822845.1 of Tetrapedia diversipes. NCBI lineage: Eukaryota > Metazoa > Arthropoda > Insecta > Hymenoptera > Apidae > Tetrapedia > Tetrapedia diversipes. Next base: position 155,089 of record JAOPTO010002352.1, read on the forward strand.
ATAAGGGGGAAATTTTTCATCGTTACTAAGAAATTTCCCTTAAAATTAAATTTATCATCTATAATTTATTAACCATCATATAAATTATTAGATTAAATTTAATTTTATACTTTAATAAGGGGGAAATTTTTCATCGTTACTAAGAAATTTCCCTTAAAATTAAATTTATCATCTACAATTTATTAACCATCATATAAATTATTAGATTAAATTTAATTTTATACTTTAATAAGGGGGACATTTTTTATCGTTACTAAGATATACACATGCAAACTTTCATTGAAATCAGAATTTCAGGATTAGGTGAATTTCCTTGAAATGTAGTGTACGAACACTTTTTGGAGCCACTGTATGAATTCATAGTCCAGATTGAATGGTTGTGTATAAGAACCCATACACGCGTTCATAGCCCACATTGAATGACTATGTGAGATCCCATATATGCGTTCGTAGCGCTCAAAGGGGCAATCGCTTCGCTTGCTACTCGCTCGAAGGGAACAGGGTTGAATAGGGTATCTTCGAGAAGAATCGATTGGAGAACTCGGTCAGATACTCGTCCGCTGATTCCGTCAGCTTTGGCACGATCCTGCGATATATCAGTGGCCAGTACTCGTTGATAAAGATCAGGGCAGCGTGGTCTGAAAGGAAACAATTTTTTTTTAAACAGTCGTCAACATAGTCACCAACGAAAGTCACATAGTTGTCTTCCAGATCTTATACGTTCACATATTATTTACATAGCATTCACGTTCCTCTACTTGTTCGTTTTCTTTGACTACTGTTAGTTTCAAAATGTAATTCTAACAACATCATATCTAAAACAATCGAAGGCCAATTACATAATTTCCATAATATCTATTCTCCTTATCCTCAGTTCCTATCATCAGATTTTTAAACCGTTTTTACACAACTGCTTTTAATCGTTTACGCGCCCGTTAAAGAAGAACAGATTTTATACCGTGCGATTAACACGTTCCGTGCCAGACCGTTTTTTGAAGACATTCTGTTCAGACTGCGTGAGCTGAATACGATCCACGCTTTTACAAGTTAAACAATATTTTTATTCAATCTAATTTAATTTAACCCTTTGTCCTCGAGAGATGACAGTTAGTCGTCTAATAATATTAACTTGACAGATTTGTAAGTGGAAAATATTTACTAAAATTCGCTTATATTAAGCTTCATTTAGTTTAGTTAAGTCACCTACTAAAATTTACACGTATAACTGTTTAATCTTCGGTCTGATTAATAAACGAACTAACTAAAGTCTGAAAGTTTGCGAAACTATCGTTTGGCGACCGACAGTCGCCTTTCGAGCGCAAAGGGTTAATCTACGTGTGCCTTACATTTTTTCAACAGCATAATTGACACATAAATTAGTGCATAAATAATTTTTCAAAACTATAATTAAAATTTTTTTTAAAAATTCTTCATCTTACAATCAGAATACCCACCCAATGGCTTGAACGGGAAGTTCAGCAGACATGGAACGTGTTAAAAAATTAAAAGATTGCCAAAATTATCAAAAATTAACCTCGACAAGACGTATACTACACTGAAGTGCATAACTATAGCACCGCCCCCTTAGTGCTATAGTTGTGCAACGATACAAAAATCAGTTTATATGAATATATCGTTTGCATCGATAGAAAATTACAATAAAACTTTTCTGATGTTTACTGTTTATCATGCCCTTTCACCTCATATAATCGACTTTTTTGCATTCCTACCCAAAAGTTCGAAATACTCGAAAAGGAGGGCGGTGCAATAGTTATGCTGCTCAGTGTATATCGAGGCATTGGATAAAAAAAACACAGCATGAACACCGATATCGAAGCGTTCTGAAACGAGAGATCACGTAACAGTCGGGCATTATTACAGAAGGAAAGGCGAACGACGTGGCCGTGGGGACAAAGGCACGGGGGTAAGCAGCAAATAACAGTAGGACATAGCGATTGCATGCTAATTAAGCGTCACAGGATTCTCTTGAAGTGGCCGTGCGTGCGTTCACGGCGGCTAAACATTACGCAATGATAGGACATGTCGGAAACACGTCGTTCTGCTAATGAAACTTTCTGCCGATTCGAGGCAGTTACCTTAAGTAAACATCGGTTTACTGTCCATGGTTATATTATGTCACGCCGCGTTTATGGTAACCGTGAAACGATTGTGTCATCGACACCAGCTTCCTTCGTTACTCTCTTACATACCGCGTGGAAAAATCGAATCGTTAACCCTTTCGCTATCGAACCGTACCGTCCCTTAAAATTTTGTAGGTAAACGAAAGCTCTGATTGATGCAATTGGAAAAGAATTGTCATACGTTGATTTCCATGATAAAAGTTCTGATAGAACACAGAAATGCTGTTTATTTTTTTAATTAAAGATTTGGGTCACGTTAACCATGCAGTGTGTATGGTTATTTATTTATTTTTTTGTTTGGGATTAACCCATTAAGGAATTAAAAGGAAATTATTACAGTAAGGTATGAGAATATATAATAATAATGGTAACAGAGAACAGTAAGAGAAGGAAAAGAAGTGTATAAAGATAAGGAAATTGTATAGAGAAAAAAGTGAGGTATGAAAATATAATAATAGTAATAGAGAAAAGGAAGAGAAGGAAGAGAAGTGTATAAAGATAAGAAAATTTTAGAGAGAAAACAGTGAGGTATGAAAATATAATAATAGTAATAGAGAAAAGTAAGAGAAGGAAGAGAAGTGTATAAAGATAAGAAAATTTTATAGAGAGGAGCGTTTTTATAGAGTGAAGAGATCGGCTGAATAGGTCTAGGATGGAATAGGTGTTGTTAACATTAATGATCATTTTATTGATACCTGAATGGCATGCAAAAGCAGTTTTACGTGGCTATATGTGAAAAAAGTTATATCGTCTTAAATAAAAAGTTGGAATATTAATTGTGAATTTTTCTAAGATTTCAGAGGAATTTATAAAACCATTGAGCAGTTTATAAACAAAAAGAAAAAATGAATTATCCATTATTACAGGATACGGTTAAAATTGGTACTTAATTAGGAAGTAATTTTATTGGAGGGAGAAGCTATTTTCAATGTTTGGAGACGATTATAAAGATATTCGTTCAATGTTATATAAATTATGGAATTGTTGTTGAACCGTTTCAATTCAATCGTAACTTTGATTAATCATAGACGAAGATAGTTCGGAATATGTACTTACTGAGGTCCCCGTTTCCATTGAAAAGATTGTCGAACCAGATTCTCATGTTCCCTACCGAGGGCGATATTTTGAAGTGGTCCACCACCCATCTGTCGTCCGCTATGTGCCCGATAATGTCCCAGGTGATCCTGACGTCTTCCATGCTGACGTTGAAGGGTCCTGTTGCGTAAAAATGCAGATTTTATTCAAACTCGTGCTTTCACAAAAAATAGATAATGAAGTAGAATCTGTATAGAAATTCTTTTTATCAACGATACAATACCGGTTCAGCAACACCTTTGATGTTGCAAAAACGAAATTTAGAATCTAATCAAAAGATGTTTCATTGAGAAACACGAAGAATACGTACGACTAGTTTCTATAGCCATCGTATTTTTATTCAAAATACAATATCTGCATAGAGTCTTCGGTTCATGGATAAATTACGAAAACGGGATTGCTATAATCGTAGCGTATTAGACTGCAGATTTCTATGAAAATTCAAATTTTTACAATGGTAAATAAGTAAATGGAACAATGGTAAATAGAGAAATGGAATTTAACTATAGATTCGTTTCACCTTCTAAATTTCATAATTTGCAATTAATCTTTAATACTCTACACATTTCTCCCCGTTACTGTGAATTTTCGCCCATTCGAATTTTCCATGAATGCATAAAAATCTAATAATCTAATAATTATAGAACTTAGCTACAGATTCGTTTCACCTTCAATCAATCTTTGACACTTTACACTTTTCTCTCCATTATGTACACTCTGTGCAATTTCCGCCCATTCGAATTTTCCATAAATGCATAAAAATCTAATAATTATTTTTCAATAAAAATCAACTGTAAAAGTGAAAAAACATGTAAATTTTATGTAAATAAAATTTTATTAAAATTATGCATTTTATTTAAATTTTATGTAAACTGCAAAAAATGTTTGTTGCGATGTGAAAAGAAAAGTTGAAGAGGCAAATTCAATTGATTTTATTATTACTAAAACACTGTTAATTATCGTACCTTTGCCGTTCACTTGGAAGCCCTCGCCAAGTCCGCCCGAGGCTTTGTAGTTGCCCTCGAAGAGCAGCTTCGCGAACTCGACGTCGACTTCCAGCCGGAGGGAATCCGGGGTGGATTCTGGTTTCACGGATAGGAATTGTGCTTTGGAGAGGCCGTACAGTTGGACGTCCGAGGTTGTCAAATTTAAACTAAACGCGCCACCCTCGTATTGATAGGAGAACGTGGAAATGCTGAAAGGATCCAACGGTGGTATACCGAAGTCGCTCAATCCTGTTGCGAAATTTTGTGAAATTAGTCAAAGCTTTCGATGTTCAAACAACTCATTCGTTCACATTGTATTTCGATCTAATTCACGATATCCCCTTCGTGTAATCTTGCGATTCCTAGTTGTCAAACCAATATCTGATATGTGCAGTTTTTGAAGATTTCGACATTTTGACTACTAGAGACTACTAACCAAATTTTAGTATACAGGGCCGCTATGTGACTGTAAGCGTTATACGGTGAAGTGTGGTCGCTAAAAAAAATATGCTATGTGCACCTTTTGGAGATTTCGACATTTTAACTATTAGAGACTAGTATACTAACCAAATTTTAGTATAAAAGGACTGTCATGTGATTCTAAGTATTATACGGTAAACTATGGTCGCTAAAAAAAATATGCGCTATGTGCAGTTTTTGGAGATTTCGACATTTTGACTATTAGAAACTAGTATACTAACCAAATTTTAGTATAAAAAGACTGCTATGTGACTGTAAGCGTTATACGGTGAAGTGTGGTCGCTAAAAAAAATATGCACTATGTGCAGTTTTTGGAGATTTCGACATTTTGACTATTAGAGACTAGTATACTAACCAAATTTTAGTATAAAAGGACTGTTATGTGATTCTAAGTATTATACGGTAAACTATGGTCGCTAAAAAAAATATGCACTATGTGCAGTTTTTGGAGATTTCGACATTTTGACTATTAAAAACTAGTATACTAACCAAATTTTAGTATAAAAAGACTGCTATGTGACTGTAAGCGTTATACGGTGAACTGTAGTTGCTAAAAAAATATGTTACGTGCATCAGTCAGAATATTGTCAAATAAAAATTGCTATCTGATAAAGGTGCACATAGTAGATATTGGTTTGACAACGACGGATTATTATTTAACTGAGATAAACGCGCAACTTTGAACCTTGATTCGGACGCAAAACTACATTACTCAACGTGTATGAAACTAGTTTTGGAAACGTTCAAATATTCGCGAATAAAAAAAGGGGCGCGTTCGCCAGGTGAATGGAAAATGTTTACCGTTTACTGTTTAACATCAACACTGTTGAAACCTACGACCGGTCACGATCGAACGAATCTTTGCTTCGTTAACGCTTAACCAACCGAATGGGGAGATCTCCCATTCTTTCTTCGGCCATTGATCAGTTAGGCTTGAACCAGTGTTGAATTGATTAAAAATTGTACTTTGGAAGAGCAGAACATGCATTTTATGAACTGTGAACAGCACTGGTTCAAGACCAACTAATAACAGAAGTAAATTGAATCAATGGCAGATGATAGAATGGGGAGATCTTCCATTATTATTATTAATTTTACTTCAATTACACATTAGTAACACCTTTTTCCTCAAATCCTTCTATTCCTTATTTTCCAAATACTAAAACAAAACAAAATCTTTCTTAACACTTGGTCAACCAAATGGGGAGATCTCCCATTTTTTTTCTCGACAATTCTATTTACTTGTGTTATTAGTTAGACTTGAACCAGTGTTGAATTGATTAAAAATTGTACTTTGGAAGAGCAGAAAATGCATTTTATGAACTGTGAACAACACTAGTTCAAGACCAATTAATAACAGAAGTAAATTGAATCAATGGCAGATGATAGAATGGGAAGATCTTCCATTTTTCCCTCGACAAGGGAGCTGCAATTGATTCTATTTACTTCTGTTCTTAACTAGTCTTGAATTAGCGTTGAATTTATTAAATAGTATTGATTCTATTTATTTCTGTTATAGTTCAAGACTAATTAATAACAAAAGTAAATGGAATCAATGGCAGATGAAAGAATGGGAGATCTTTCTCCCATTCGGTTGGTTAAGTGTTAAGAAACTGAATTCATTCATAAGCAAAAATGATAAAAAGCTAAATGACCTTTGCAATTATGTCAAGCATTGCGTAATTCTTACCACTTTAATGTCGTTCGAGTGAAAGATGGTAGAATGACCGTTGCAAGGACGAGTTCTAAACAAGTTTAAACCAAAAAAAAAAATTGTGACCACTGGGTTGTGACGCGTATGAAAACCAGAGACCCAGATGTGAACGTGTTATTCCTTCAAATACTGCCCTCTTTACCGTTCTAAATAGTTATCACTTGAATGGGAACAGATTGATCGATCGATCAATTGCATTACCTGCGACGAAGGTGGGCCATGCCTTTTGAATGGCGAGCCTCAAACACGATGCAAAGTCGTGGGCATCCCTGTTGCATGGTCTTATGGTTGCAGCTGAAAGGTAACGCATAAACACGTTTAATTTCGTCGTTCAAAGTTAAGTTACGTTAATAAGTAATGTTAACACATTAAGGACCTCTCACGAGTTTTCTCGTGTTTAGCAAACCGAACGTTGCTGACCGGCCACGAGTGAAGTCGTGATCGATGCGCTGTTTTTTTCTCGGAGATTATACAATGTAATTGTTGTTCAGTATACCACAAGCTATGTTTCTTCGCTAATAAAACCCGTCAAGGTGTGTTTCTTTTGAAATAAAGAAAAATTGTTTGATAAACATTGCTTCATCGATAAAAATGTTACGATGATTTTAGTAACGTGCGGTCCCAGGCGCATGTCTTACAGATTTCTTAACGGTTCGCAATGTGTTAATAATTATTATTAATGTTAATTATTATGTTAATAATAATTATTGCATCCATCTAAATTTTATAACTTCGTATGAAGACTTTAACAGACACTTACTTCATCTTCTTAACTTAAAGCAAGTCTAATTATTTGCATATATATATATTGTATATCAAAGGGTATATATCCGTTTAATAAAGTTATTATTATGTTAATGATAGTAACGAACGAGTAAAGTTTGTTTTGCACCGTGATTCACCGGGGAAAACGAAAACGCACCGTGAACGGCGGTTTTCAGATTTCGCCAAGACCCGACTCACCGACACGCTGAAACGACCCACGCCAGCTTTCTAACTCACTAGTTCAGCAGAACCAATCACAGAAACTTTTACTTCCAGTTCGAGGTAAAACAGAACGGATTATTATGAACAACGAACCTTAAACGTAAATGAAACGAATTTTGTCCGTTAAGGATACAATTTTAACGTAATCTTAACGTTCATTCTATATTCGCTTAAAATGGAGGTCAAACGTATTTTGTACTGATATTCAAACATTTCAATTACTAGTCGAACTTATTTCAATCGTACAGATACAGTAGCGGATGAAAGTTTAAAACCTAAAGGTTAAAGAAAATAAATTAATTAATTAATAAGAAATAGCACGATAAATAAAATTTGTATTCTCTGCTAATTAATGAATAGTGTTCGTACAGATACAGTAGCGGATGAAAGTTTAAAACCTAAAGGTTAAAGAAAATAAATTAATTAATTAATAAGAAATAGCACGATAAATAAAATTTGTATTCTCTGCTAATTAATGAATAGTGTTCTACCATAATAACAATAGAAATGATTACACAGACAATATTTGCAAACCATAAAATTATTTTCTACATTGTCCTGTCGTCTTAAACTTTTCTCCGCTACTATAACTTAATGATAAAGCATCTGGAATCAGGGTTGAATACGGAATGTCTCCGCAACAACTAGAAAGGTGGATGATGCTATGAGAAAAGTAATTAAAAATAATAACTGAAGAAGACTAATAATTGGTAAAATCAACCCCGAAATATGCAATTATTTAAGAGAATTCGAAAGCATCTTAAGGTAAAAGGCAAAAGACAGATCAGAAAGCAGAATGGTGGTAGAAGACGAGTGACACCAAAGAATAGGTGTGTATATAATAAGTGTATAAGTATAATAAATAATAGGTGTATAATAAGTATAATAAGTAATAAGTGTATAATAAGTATAAGAAGTAATAGGTGTGTGATGGGTATAATAAGTAATAAGTGTATAAGTATAATAAGTAATAGGTGTATAAGTATAATAAGTAATAGGTGTATGATAAGTATAAGTAATAGGTTTATACATATATAAGTAATTAATTACGTTATGACTATGTGCAATCTGAAAGGTTAAGACGAAATTTGGTGATGTTAATTCTTAAACTGTATTAAGTAAGAAACAAGTATATCTATCTAGTATACAGAATGTCTGCACAGTGGAGCCAACGGAGCACCAATGGTTAAGGAGCCGAAAATTAGCAGGTGGACCCAAACCCCCCATAAACGATCCTCGGACGACAACTTACGAAGCGTATAGTCACCGGCGACGAGGGCGGCAGCGCAGAGCGCGAGGGCTACGACGGCGCGTGCAGCGTGGAACGACATGGTGTGCTCGGTTAAAAATCTTCCAGTTAGCCTATCCAATTATAAGAGGTCCGTTTATATAGTTTCCAGCGCCAAGGACTCCGGGCAGAGAGCTACGTTGCAAAATTGCATGTCATTAAAGCGCGCCAACACGTGAGAGGCGAGAAGCGTAGCGTTGCAGCCAGGCCTGGCCTAAGACCTCCTTCACACGACAGCGATGAATACGTTACTGTGAACGCGATTAATCCAAACATCATGATTATGTGTTTATTTATTTAGTGGGTAAACGGGAAGGTCCGCCTTAAATTGCAATAAAAGAATTATACCAAGAAAAATTCTGAAATACTTGAAATAAAAAAGAAACGGACACATTAAAACCGTTCACAAGCCGCTGCTCGGTACAATTAGTTATGTTTAGTTATTCTAAGATCATTGTAGGACTCTATTTATGTCTCTTATTGCTTTAGATCTTGAATGGAACACATCAATTGCTTCACAATATTTATTAGGACCAGTGAGAGTTACCAAGCTACCCCTTAAGATTACAACCATAAAGGATAGCCTCCCTTATCTTAATCAAAGCCATGTTTAGTTATTCTAAGATCATTGTAGGACTCTATTTATGTCTCTTATTGCTTTAAATCTTGAGTGGAACAGATCAATTGTTTCACAATATTTATTAGGACCAATGAGAGTTACCAAGCTACCCCTTAAGATTACAACCATAAAGGATAGCCTCCCTTATCTTAATCAAAGCCATGTTTAGTTATTGACGCCAACATTCAAGAATTCATCACATTTACCAAACTTAGTGGTGATTATATACAATAATCAACAATTATACATAATTATCGGATTAATCAGATTTACTGTAACAGATACACCGATCGTACATGCGATTCAATGGAAACGGCAATACGGAATCGCGATAGAAATTTCCCCTATAGAACGGTCACCAACGACTTTTTTCGAATTTAGGCTACTTGACGAATTGTAGAAACAAATGAAGTTTGCACGACAGATATGGAATCGTTGATATCGTAGTAGCGATATAAACGAAAAACGGTTCGACAGAGGGATTATCCGTAAAATTAGCCTGACTTGGTCACTGTCATCTGAATCAAGTCGTTGTGTAAAAGAATACTTAGATGGATATCGCATACGCGAATTTGCGATTCACGAATCGCCGTGAGAAGCCGATCTAACGCCGCGTCCACACTGAAGAGAACAGTTCGCGAGTCGTTCGCCAACGACAACAGCAGCATGTCCACATTGGAGCTTGCGAACAGCTTGCGAATTACTAACGAACAGTTATAAGCTAGTTCGCTTTGAATTCATGTGTGATCCTCTGTCAACTTTTGCAATATACGAATGTCAATTTACAGACTTTCTTTTTTCAATCCTTTCTTTTTCCCTTCGAAACCAAGACAGAATAACTGTTATTTCTCTGTGAAGTTCACTAACATCACACTTTATCGTGGACGCTATTTTCACCCCCGCATCCATTTTTTAGTTTATATTCAATACTCTTCGCGTTCCACAAACACGGACTGTCGCGACATAATTCTAATAGCACTTCTATTCGATTTTTGAGTCTACCCTATCATGCTGTTCATTCAAATGCTTGATAGAAACTGACGATAATCGAGAGCTAGTGGAGTTCCAAAAATTGTGCTTTAAACAGGTCCAGACACCCTTCGAGCTCGTGAACAGTCCCTGTGATGCACCGTTTGTTCGCGATAGATAACAGTGTTCGCTATTCGTTAACACGTTAACACTATTCACATTCAAATGACCGTTTTTAAAATTCCGATTAGAATTTCACATATACAACGTAATCGAACCGCCTTTAAATTTTAGACCTTTCCTCAAATAAACCTATAATACATTTTTCAATATTCACTTCTTTTTTCATTGTTTAGTTTTTGAGAAAAATTTGTAGTCTGTCTTACGTGGGAATGTCGCGATAGGAATAGGTACACGTGAAGTGTCGATAGGAATAGTGTTAAGTGCCACACCGGTCTGTACGGACCGGCCATAAATTTTAGGTTCATGTTACAGCAGCGTGCGGGTCTGTCATTTGCATACCGATAGTGAAACTAAAGATTTCGCGTAGGGAACATCGGTTTTTGTTCGGTCGATGCTTTAAGAATAAGAATATAATATAAAATAGTCAATGTAATTTATTAACCCTTTATCTTCAAAAATGTTCAAATTCGAAATATTTATTAAGATTCGCCTATATTATACGAAGAATTTTCACGAATTGAAACAACGATCGAAAGATGGAATATACAAAAGTTAGTAAAGCCAATATTTAACCCTTTGAACTCGAGAGGTGACTGTTGGTCATCTGATGATATTAACTTCAAAAATTTTCAAATTTAAAATATTAACTAAGATTCGCCTATATTAAATGTCATTTAGTTTAGTTAAGTCATACACTAAAATTTGCATATACGATTACTTAAATTCCGAGCCTAACTAATAAACAAACTGACTAAAGTCTGAAAATTTGCGAAACTATAATTTGGCGACTGACAGTCACCTCTCGAGCACAAAGGGTTAAAACAAGGTAAACAAAGGTTACAAAATTTTCTGTGCCACTTCATATAGACTGCGTCTGAACGCAACGGCAACCAAAATGAACTGGACATTTAATGTGTTAACACTATTCCTACCGACACTTCAAGTATACCTATTCCTATCGCGACATTCCCACGTAAGACAGACTACAAATTTTTCTCAGAAACTAAACAATGGAAAAAGAAGTGAATATTGAAAAATGTATTATAGGTTTATTTGAGGAAAAGTCTAAAATTTAAAGGTGGTTCGATTGCGTTGTATATGTGAAATTCTAATCGAAATTTTAAAAACGGTCATTTGACCGGTCGTGGTAGGAATAGTGTTAACACATTGTATGCCGGTGGCATCTGAGGCATTTAAAACTGTAGGTGAAGATAATATTTAAAATTTTATACATTATTGTAAAACACTAAAATTGGTTTGCATATTCATTATATGCAATTTAACGATAACGAAAAATAGAAACAAACAAATCGCCAAACAAAAGAATGTTGTATTATCGCAAACCCGGCGCTAAAGCAACAGACTTCCAAACCCGCGTTTTCGCGGGGCCGGCATACAATGTGTTAAGGAATTCGCTGTTCACGAAAGTGTCCACGCTGTTCTGTTCGCGAACAACAGTGTGTACGCGGCATAACGAAGAACACGCTTGTGAATCGCGGTGAACGCGTAAACCTACTCTTAGGTCCTCTTTTGTTCGAACGGTCTGCGCGGCGCTCTCTCGATCATTACCGATCGAAGGAGGCTGATCCAGCTTCGACTTTTCTGTCACTGCATCGGCATCCCTGGCTCGCTGCCCGGCTTTCGATTCTCGCGCCCGATCGTCTGTATAGGCGTTCTCGGAACCGCTGTCGGAATAATTTCCACGCTTGTTTACCTTCTACACACCATTCCTGCTGCGTTACATTTCAACCAACGCGAACCAAGTCGAAGGATTGTCCAGCAATTACAATTACAATTACAATTAATTATTAAACAGCATTAGCCCCTTGACACACAATGACGTCTGACAGACGTCATCCATTATTTCATGTGCCATCGTAGACTTTGACGTCTCGGAGACGTCAAGAACCGTCTGTACATTCCAGAATTTATTATTTTATAGAATGAAACAATGAAAAACAGAAAGAACACGTGCACCATCGGCCAGAAGTTTGGAACCATTATAGAAAAAAAAAGAAAAGGAAATAGAATGATCTGTTTTTAAGTTTGCGCATAATTTGTTCAGTTATCTCTTTGAGGCACAGGATTTCAGAGAATAAATAGACGCACAGGAATTTTGTTGTGTTTTAAATTAAACAAATCTATACTAACCTGTATTGACATGTTGAAACTTGCCAACACAAGCGAACATATTTACAACATTTTTTTATGGTATTACCAACTGTTTTACACAAATAAAAATTGCTCCACCGTGCATTACCGTGCATCAAAAAGGTGGGACATTTTTAATCCCACCATGCTCCAAAGAGTTAAGCCAAATTAACACGTTCCGTGCCACGTGGGGCATATACGACCTACATTAAACTTTCCGTTCAAGCCATTCGGTGGGTATTCTTATTGTAAAATGAGGAATTTTTAAAGAACTTTAATCTTGGTTTTGTACTGTTGAAAAATTGTAAGACGTATGTAGGTCAAAAACATTGTTTAATCGTAAAAGCGTGGATCGTATACGGCCCACACGAGCTGAACGGAAAATCTTCAAAAAACGGCGTGGCACGGAACGTGTTAAATAATATTTTTCAAACGCATTAAATTCCATTTTAGTTGTATGTCAAGGGGTTAGGTCGATGAGGTCCGAATGGATCTCGAGTTTCTAGGGGGATGATGGTTATGGTATGCTGGACGAGCAGAAATGCGTGAACAATTTCTAGGGCACGATTAGAAATCAGGTATGTCCTGATTTATGCAACGCTTATCAATGGAGATCAGATGTTTTGCGTAACGATGTGATACGACGCGCGGTTAGGGTATAAAGAGGTCGGGTAATAAATATTCAAACAATTAAATTGACACACCACGCGCTCGATACGCTGTAATTTCTATCTCCAAGCGGACGATTAGCACTAGAACTACCAACGATTAAAGTGTACTTATTTACCATAGAGTAATAAACTTGAGAATTACACGAGAATGCTACGACATGTCTTTGTTCGTCATTTTCTGCAATAAAATACAGTAAACTTTCAAAAATGTATTAACCCTTTGCGCTCGAGAGGTGACTGTTAGTCACCAAATGATAATTTTGCAAATTTTCAGACTTTAGTTAGTTTGTTTATTAGTTAGACTCAGAGGTTAAATAGTCATATATGTAAATTTTTATATATTACTTAACTAAACTAGATGACGTTTAATATAGGCGAATCGTAACTAATATTAACCCTTTACTCTGTAGAGGTGATGGTTAGTCATCAAATGATAATTTCGCAAATTTTCAGATTTTAGTTAGTTTGTTTATTAGTTAGACTCAGAGGTCAAATAGTCATATATGTAAATTTTTATATATTACTTAACTAAACTAGATGACGTTTAATATAGGCGAATCGTAACTAATATTAACCCTTTACTTTGGAGAGGTGATGGTTAGTCACCAAATGATAGTTTCACTAATTTTCAAACTTTAGTTAGTTTGTTTATTAATTAGACTCAGAGGTTAAATAGTCATAAATGTAAATTGTAGTATATCACTTAACTAAACTAAATAATATAGACGAATCTTAGTAAATATTTCGAATTTGAAAATTTTTGAAGTTAGTATTATTAAACGACTAACAGTCACCTCTCGAGTGCAAAGGGTTAAATTATTGAGTTTCTTGCGAAAAGCTTGCAAATTGGTAATTTCGATCGCTCTGATATATAGTTTTAGTGTTAACCCTTTGCACTCGAGAGATGATTGTTAGTCGTCTAACGATACTAACTTCAAAAATATTCAAATTCGAAATATTTACTAAGATTCTCTTATATTAAGCGTCATTTATTTAGTTAAGTTATATATTAAAATTTGCATATATGACTATTTAACCTCTGAGTCTAACTAATAAACAAACTAATTAAAGTCTGAAAATTTGCGAAACTATAATTTGGTGACTAATAGTCACCTCTCGAGCGCAAAGGGTTAATCCCTCTCATTGTGTACTCTAAACTGTGCGTTTAATAAAAGTACACTGTATAAGTTTTTTTCGTTGCGATTGGTGTACTCTTATCGCCGACGACTGTCACTGTAGCGTTTCTTTATCGCTGGCAATCAGGCTAATTCGTTTCCGTGTTGACCAATGTTTTAGCCTCCTCTTCCTGCAATCGGTGTTTCGGTGCATGATTATGAATGCTACGTCAGCCAAAGTTCCATGGCATCTAATTATGCTACGTACGAAATTACACTGCGATTTCAGTGCACGGAGAACCGTAAAGGTAACGACGCACGCTGACTCACGGGATTCGAACGCGAATCGACCGAGTCCACGGTTTACTACGTTTCCTTTGTTTCCCTCGCAATTCGGGAATGTACAATTCGCACGATTTTGCCTCGCGTTTCCTCTTTCTGCATCGATTCCTCAACAATTTCGTTCTACGTTATATGGAACGTTTAACTGCATTAATCGTATAACAATTAATGCCAATAAATTTTGAGAACAACTAGATTTTTTTAGATAATATATAGAAATTTAGATAATATTATAAGATTACGACAACTTACATAAATTTTAATAATAAAGGTAACTAAGGTATACTTTCTGATATATTTAGTTGTAATTTGTCACTTCGTTATTCGTTGATTGTTATATAGTTTATACATTTTTGTTTTATACTTATGCCTTCATATTCTTAAGTATATACAAAGGGATCCGTACAGCCACTGTACGACACCATCCTGATACGAAGGAAGCGGTGCAGTACCGCTCAGGGCCCTCACCCGGGGACCCTGCTTCTCCTGGTAGAACTGCTGTGACAAGGAGACCATGGGGACTTCCCAGCAGTCCTGCCAAACGCCATTTAACCCCTTGACTACTGTGGGCGCCTGTAGGCGCTTAGAAATTTTGCGTTTGTGATACTGAGAGCGCCTATAGGCGCTCGACACAGTTTGACTTTCTGACACTGAGAGCGCCTATAGGCGCTTCACACAATTTGGCTTTCTGACACCAAAAATTCGCCGTTCTCGGCGCACATCGTAACTCAATCCCTGCCGTATGGTACGACCAGTACATATCAAAGTCTGCCGTAGTCAAGGGGTTAAGGGACCCTGCGGTGGCGCCCACCCCTTTGAACTTAACGTTCTATTTTATTTCTTCCCTTTTTCCTCATTGAATTTAATTGAATTTTGGTCATGTGATAAAGTATAAATATGTATATTTTTCTTTTTTTTTTTTTACGTGAAGGAAATCTTCAAAAGATACCCTACTACTCAGGGGGAGATGGCGAGATTATGCGAGATTTTTACTGACTAAAATCTCCACGGTGATCTACCTCTGCGTTTTGAGGGAGAGCACCAAGAACTCTAGAAGAAGACTTCCAGTTCTCCCCCTACGCTATGTCCCTTATGAACTTAAACTTCCTAACCGAAACCATTTTTTTTTCTTTTTTATTAACGTGGAGGAAATCTACAAAAACATACCCAATCACCCTGGGGGGGAGGGAGGTGACGAGGTTATGTAGGATTTTTACCTAAACTCTAGAAGAACACTTTCAATCCTATTCGAAAGCTTTTTTCTTCTTTTTCTTTTTTTACGTGGAGGAAATCTTCAGAAAGATCCCCCACCACCCTGGGGAGATGGCGAGGTTATGTAGGATTCTTACCTACTAAAACCTCCACGGTGGCCTACTACAGCGAAATGGGGGTGCACCAGGAACCCTGGAAGAACACTTCCAGTACTCCCCCTCTCCATTGTCTCGATTGAGACCCATCACCTATTCGAAACCTTTTTTTTTTTTTTTTTTTTTTTTTTACGTGGAGGAAATCTTCGAAAAGATACCCCAACACCCTGGGGGGGGGGTGGTGAGGTTATGCGGGGTTTTTACCCGCTAAAACCTCCACGGTGGCCACCTGTCGCATGTCGGGAGGCACCGGGAACTCTAGCAGAACACATCCGGACCTATTCGAAACCTAGCCCAAACCTAACCCTAAGTTGCAACCGCAAACACATTTATCGCGGGAATACCGTGTCGCATGAACAGAAGATCGCAAGAAGCGATCGATCAAAAAGGAAAACAAGGGTGACCCCAGTGAGACCAACGTCATGCGGCGTATAGATCACGTGCGAGCAAAAGTAGGCATCCGTGACCTTGTGACCTTGCGAGGAAGTAAGTACCTGCCTTGGATACCTGCAGGCTGGTTGAAAACGATACTGTAAACAGATGACGACGTGATGTCGTCCCTATGGAACTGCTACTACAGCACCGTCTACGCAGTTTTATGTAACAGGGATATTACGGAGCTTTCGAACCGGACGCCCTTGGATCACATCGCATCGAGAAACTAGTTTTCATCGGGGAGGCGACTGACAAAGAAAAACGGCCAACGAAACTGTACTAACGTACTCGCATACAAGCGCGCGATCGGTCTCTGTCCGACTCTCGCTCGTTTGTTTCATCGATTCGATCGACACAGTTAAGCGATCGAGCGATCATTGGCGATCTCTGACGAAGCCGCCACCGGCGCGATCACGTTCAGAGATCCAGAAAGGAAATTAGCGATCGGTACACGAGCTGCTTTGTTTTTCTTGTCGCGGAACAACGTGACCGGATTGATGCATTCGCTGTTAACGGTAACCGATCGTCGGATAAACAATGGAAAGGGAATCGATATAGATCGGTTTCCTTTTGTTTCTTTGCTTGGGCAGAATGCACGAATGCGTTTGTCGATGCAGAACGTGTAGGATGACGGGGGAATTCGCGAGATCGTTGATGAGACGAGCAAAAAAAGGTGATGGAGGCGAAAAGATTGGTGTTTTTTGAATAAACAAGTTTTTGCTCCCGCGTAACTGTGTTATTTTAGTCGAGAGGAAGATAAATTAGTCGGTACTGAAAAATAGATGCTTGGGTTGTTGAATATCAGGAATAGGATGTTCATCGATTTTTATCATTACTTTACGATGTAATTCACCGTAAAATAATTGTAATTGATATTCGAAGAAAAAATTCCTAAGTAACGTATTATCACCACTTTTATGCGTTGTTCTGAAAAATAACCCAATTCACTTATGTCATGGTTCGATAAAAATAAGCCAACATCTCGCCCTATTCGATTAGAAGAGAAATTGGTTGTTCACAGGCTGTATTATGCAGTTCACCCCTCACCGAACAACAATTCCTGCTATCATGAAAACTAATGCGCGCGAATGGTACAAGTTCGAAATGAGATGCTTGATCGTGCATTAATGGTGAGCCGCTGAACAACGGTGTATGGATCTATCCTCTCCACCTATCTAACATTCGGAAAACATTCTAACACTCCTCGTCAAACAACCATATTTCTCTCCAGACCAAATGATTAGACTTCGGAATAAACAGTAAACGCCACCTATCAAAAGTAACGATAAATTTTTACATCTGGAAATTGTAGCATTGCTACTATATCTGCGATGGTGCCCGATAAATTATAAAAATAAGAAATGGATAATTCAATGGGCGCTTTAGGCATTTTAAAATGGATAGAAAAATGAATAATGAACAGTAAACTCACCACGATAACTGTGCTTTCAATTTGATCTTCAGTTCACTAAGTCAAATATCGAAAAATACCTCAAGAGTTGAGCTTTTGGTTTGACCTCGAAAATATGAAATTAAATTTTGAATAAACCTCCTCGCAAAAAATGAGTTTCCAAATTTGTTCTTAGAATTTATGGCTCATACTTAAAGTTTCGTGTAGTGTTTAATGTAATGTTTGAAATAAACAGAAATAACAGGATCTGTAAACTATTATCTACGTTTACCTATTCTTCTATCCATTTGAAAGCAAAAATTAACTGGTATTGGAACGCATGATAATTTGTCAGTTTTTAGTTCCTACTTGTGGACAACTTATATGAATTATTATTGTATATGAAATAATAACCTTGGAATTTTTTAATATACAAATTTATTCTTATTGCTGATAGATGGCGTTTACTGTTTAATTCGAACTTGACTGTCCTATGAAAGGATATAGTTACTAGACGAAAAGTGGTGGTACGTCTTTTGAGCGTTAGCCTAGTGAAGAGGATAAATCCATGTACACATTATGTCTACCTTCATTCACCGACTCAGTCATATTTAACAATTCTAACAGATGCAAATATATTTTATTGAAATCACTTAGAAACTAAACTTGTTTTAAAATGCGTTGCTATTCGATCAAAATTGTAAATGTAAGCATTAGAAAGAAACAAAATTTTCAAAATATAATGCACCTCTAAAAGGATTATATAAACATTGGAAGCTATAATCAGCTGCTAAAAACACTAATAACAGAATAACAACTAATTATTATCTCGCATTAAAATTATTGAATTATTAGCATCACACATTTTTTTATAATTACGTTGAAAGATTTAGAAGCCTTGCTCAATCGGTAATAAAGATCGTAAACTGCCTTCTACGTAGTGCCATCTACGTTGTACAACTTCGTACACAGACAGCCGGACCGCCATTGATTAAACCTGTCAGAGAATCAGCTGATCGGTTATTCACGTACGTGAGATCAGCTGTGCGGAATCATGGACACGTTAAGTGAAGAGGATTTTGTAATACCTCCTGTTAAATATGAATGTAAGTACCAAATTACATTTTAAACATCGTAGGACGTTAAATTCGTGAAATAAACACTACAGTAGTATTAAAAACGATATAACCGGTGGCCGGCACGCCATAATACCGGCATCCATTTTGCCACGTGTAGATTGGTCAAAATCTAAATTCGAAACGTTACTTTACGCGTAGATATACGAAAAAGTAGATGAAGACACGTGCGTACGTTTTGTTTTTCAGATTTGGACCACACAGCGGATGTACAGTAAGTATTCAGTTTGTAAATTCTTCATAACGAGAACCGATACGCTTTGGAGGTTACTTGCACAGTTAACCTAAACTGTAACGTAAAATGACGAATTGTTACCGCTAATGCAGCAAAAAGTACATACCGCGAAATTGTTTCGGCGATATTATGTTATTCAATAGAATGCAAATTGTAATATTTATAACCTATTGTAGGTTACACGCATGGGGTGATACCCTGGACGAAGCTTTCGAACAATGTGCGATGGCCATGTTTGGATACATGACAGATTTAGAGCGGGTTCAAATGACACAATTACATTACATAAAAGCAGAAGGACATGACATGGAAAGTCTTCTATACCATTTCCTCGATGAATTATTATACATGTTCAGCGCCGAGCAGTTTCTCATTGCGAAGGTACATTCCATTCTTCAAAATGTTGACTATTATCCTCCCTAAAATCTTTCCTGTAGTAAGATTCCTACAATTAAAATTCTTCGGCGCTTGTGTCGCTCACAGAATATCATTCACTCGATATATCTTTCGGTTCATCCCACTATTCCGTTAACAATTAATAACATAAAAATAAAGCGACTTCTTCCTTTAATAACTCATCAGTTTTGTGTCTTATAAGAGGTAGTACCTTTTTGTGTTGACAGAAAGTAAAGATTACTGAATTCAACCGCCAAAATTTTGTGATCACTGCGATGGCGTTAGGTGAAGAGTTCACGATCGGCAAGCACACACAGAACGCCGAAGTGAAAGCGATCACGTACTCGGCCATGCAAATCCTTGATCGTCCACAAGTGGAGCGCCCTGAGGTTTTCGTGATTGTAGACATATAATTGTTTCGGGCCCCACTCGGTATTCCGTTTGATTTCTTGGCGCGCCCTTGGTACTTAGCTTGGGTTAATGCTTGAGACGCAAAAGTGGGGACAGCCGTACAGATATAGGAGTAAGAAGGGAGGCATATACCCTCCCTTACGTCCTACATAGGGTACGATCCTTTTGTAGTTGCGTAGGGTTCAAATAAATACGTTAGGAAGAAAACACCGGGCTCCCTTCTTGACGACCTGCTTCAGGTACGTAACTATGCCTCAGGGAACCCTTCGGCCCGTAAAGGACACCGCTTGAGAAAACAACATTGTTATACCGCCAACATTTAAACTTACAAGGTGTATTTAAATGATGTAAATATTTTGATTTCTAATCACATATTTTATTATGTTTATAGGCCTGTGACCGCTGTTAAACACCACAAATAATGATGTGTTTTAACTTTTAACTTTTATATGTAAAAGGTATATAAAAAGTATTATATCACAGAATGTTTGTATATTTTTGTAAACATACAATAAAAAATGTTTTTATGCTTTCCGTCTCTTAATATATACATTATTAAACAGTGAAAAAGTTTGATTTGTGTTTAAATTAAATTTTAGTTAACAACAGTTAACGAAAACTTGAATTGGAATATAAATCGTAAATAACTGATATTGAACACTATCGAGCTATACAGAGAAATAGATATAAAAATTGAACATGCTTTCACATATGTGAAGCATACGGCCCTGGCATTCAACACCCCTCCATCGTGAAGGAAGCGACGACCGCCCGCTTAGTTTCGGGCAAGAAACGACAGGCAGTGGGATCCTCCCAATGTTCGGAAGTGTTTGCAGCCGGGAAAAGAGAATCATAAAATATTGAAAATTACATAATACGAGAGTGTGTTTATCGTTCGTTTTATTCTTGCCCCCTTTCCTTTGCGATAAGGCCCACTTTAAAGGGACTTACTACCAACATCAAGCGTTTGTTCCGAAACTGCACACCCCTGACCATGGCGGACCGATACGGTAATAATCTATAAAGACAATATATTGTGGTGTTTCGAATTGTCAAAATCGAGTAACCGATGAGCTAAGCGTAAACGTGCTTGGGAAAGTCGGGATATAGGGATTTTTCACCTACATGCTGCAGCTTGCGTGGCAGTTTCGTGCTAAACGAGAGCGACAGTTTTGGCGCGTGTGCTCATTATCACCGTAAAAACATCGTACAACTCATGAATTAGTGGTTTCTTTCATTCAATTTCCGTTTGAACGAACGTGACATGCGATATTAGAGGAAGTACGACATCGTGTAACCATCGTGGAACATCTAACCCCAAGAAATATAAACAAACGTTGGCGTGAATATCCATGAGGTCCACCGTGCTATGAAGGAATCAAGTGACGAGTAAAAACAACAGTGATCTCGTGAAAACTCGTGGAAAAAGAGGAAAAGGTGACACGGTCTAGGAACTTTTTTGGATATCTGCGATAGCTGGCGGCGCGGTGGTTTACGGAGAAAAGCGAAGTGACGGTTTTGGCGCGCGTACTCGACTCCTGTGTGCGACCGGCAGATGGCCGGTGCGCCGGTACGTTATAGGCGCGCGTCCACGAACACACCGACACATGACAGGCGCCTAAGCACGTACTACCACCGTGACAGGGACGCGTTCAAGAACATATCGAGGCAGTGGTAGAAGGCCACTACCACGGTAACACTGGCGTGTTTGTGAGAGCGCAGTAGAGCGCACGGACACGCGGTTCAGTGTTACTACTACCGGTACAGGCGAGTCTATCTGCCTCGTAGCCCGAGCCAGTTGCCAGCGCGCCAGCCAGCCCCGTCCATCCAATCGCCCAGCTCACGAGCCGGCCTCGTGTGCGCGCGCGACACCCCGACAGAAAAGGTTCGTTTTCCTCACCGGTGGCTCGACCGATCATGTCGAGGCGGGGCTTATCGTGAACTTTAAAGCCTGTACATTCCTTGGAAGCTGAAACACGGCGAATAGACTAACAGCTTCGGCCCTTTACACGCAATTATTTCGGACCCCCAGTCTGCTGCTTTCGCTGCTGCTGCTGCTTGGCTGTCGTTCCTATATTGCCGAGATCGGCTCCGCAGCAGAAAATGGACACCGCATCGGTGCGGTAAAGAGACAGAGCGAAACAGATATATAGAAAAACAAGCGTGAAAGAGAACGAAAGAGAGAGAGAGAGAGGGAGGGAAAGGAACAGAGAGAGAAATAAAGGCCACGCAACTACTACGACTACGACGAGGACGGGCTATAAGCTAAGAAAAAAGGATAGAGGGAGAGAAAACGAGCGAGGGCGAGGGAGTAGTAAATCGTATGTACGAAGTGTGTGTATGATACACCGGAGCGAAAAGCAAGAGAAACATTCGTGCACGGGTTAGCCTCGGGAGGCCGGGTTAGGAGGCTTGTCGTTCGTCTCCCGAACGCATGTTTGTCTGTCCTGTCATCGACAGGCTTCAGTGAATATTACATCTAGAAATATCGACAACGCGACCACGACGGCGACGTATTTGCCATCGAGGAGGACATGCACGGATATGCCTCACTCGTCGGTGCTGTGACACGCGCCGCGCCGTGTGCTGGCTGAACCTCCCGGAAGAGAGCGTGGGTCTCCGTCTCAAAATACTGTGCGGTTTCGCCGCACGCTCGAGAGCCAAGTAAGTGAAATAAACACTGCGTAAAATGGTTTTTCAATGTTCGTTTATCCTGATTGCTGGTGAACAAATTCCGCGCGTACCGGAAATAGCAGTTGTTTCGAAACCCGGGTCCCCGTTCTTTCCCGTTTGGAACGAGTGTGTTTTACCATGCGTCGTGGATTCTTTCTCTCGCAATCATATGAAAGATACGCTTACTGAAGCACGTAAACAGAAAGGAAGGGAAAAAAAAATGAAAAAGAATGATCCGTTATTTCGAGCGCAACTGATTTGGTGCATCGAAAGTCGCTGGCATCTCTTACGATCAATCGCGAAAGCGTGCACCGATTCTAGGTTTCCTTATGACCGTGCCGGTAGCACGCCTAACTAGGGATACTCTAGTCCCGGCTTGGCTCTTTAAACGCCTCTACGTATTGCGTATTGCGGTTCGATGTGTGCGTATCTGCCAGAAGTGGTGTGTGTGCGCGCGCTCGCATAATCGCGCTCCCTCGTTGTCCGCCCGCTCGCACTCGCTCGTTCTTGTATGCATGGCCGCTTCAGTGCGTGCGGATTATTCGCAACTACGCAATGGTGTGGTCAATAAAATCGCAATTCGTTTATTGGTCGTGACCAAACACTTTTTACGCGATATTAAGACACCTCAATAATAAAAAGACAACCTATAAACCTTCTTCGATCGACGTTAACAGCTGATCGCACTCGCTCTCTGTGTACAGGCGTGAGATGTACATGTGATGCGTGCACGTTCTTCACTTTAGCAATGATAAGAGAAAATGGAACGATTATTCGAGTCTTGTCGATAGACCTTGCGACCTGTGCACGGTTTCCATGAGCGGAAGAGTGGAAAAAAAGGGGACAGTAAGGTTTGTCACTAACATCTGGGGTCTGAAGCCTCGTACACACGAAGCATAGCCGTTTACTTCTACGAGATTCATTGGTCGCTTTTGCGATATTTCTTGCTGTGCGCAGTATACACCTTTCAGATTTCATCCACAGAACTCTTGATGAATTAAAAAAAAAAGAAAAGAAAAAGTACAGAAAAAGAATCAAAAAATTAAACGAGAGCATCAGATTTATTGCATACCTCCTTAAAGATCGTTCCCATATAATATTTGTCAGTATACGATACGTCTCGTGCTTTAAGGAGCACGGGTTCTCTACCAATCGATGGACTAGGCTAGTTCTACATCCAATGCCGTCGACGCAGTTACGCCAGTCGGATTTTATCTTCGAGATAACATCCTACCAATCAATGCCTCCGCATCCGTGCATTGCTCCCAACCTTTGAATGCGCTTTACCGTGCTATTGGCCCCGCGATTTCTTGTCGTGCGCGGTGTGCACCCGGCCAAACAGACGAAAACGAGACAACCACGCAGTTCGACCGGGAGTTTGCTTCTAAAACTGCTTACAACGCAAGGCTGCTGTAACACGACGATCCTGCGGCGTGCCTCTTTAAACCACACCCGGAACGCTGCCTCGTGTTCTTGGGACGCTTGCTCTTTTTTCGAAAATTCTCGTACGCGTCCGCACCACACCGTGGGTCTCTCCGGTCAGGCGCGTAACGTGTCTTTTGAAAACGGGGACCTTAGGATAGATTCTCTGCTCTTTTTCGCGGTTACTTTGTTTTCCATTCTCGAAACGAATAATGTCATTCTCCTGTGAGATCTGAATAAATGGATAATAATAGGAAATTGACTCTAGGGAATTTTTTTGAGCCCACGCTTAGGAAGTTAGTAGAGAATTTTAATCTGCTTTTAAATACCCTATATGTGATAGTTAACAGCGGTTACTTGCGTACTTTTAAAAATAACATTCCAAGTTTGAATTCTATTCAGTAGAATTAATGTTTGCAAATTTCGAAAATTCAATTCCTAAACGTTATCTTTTTCTGTGTGTTTGAATTAATATGATACTGACGTATTCGTCGTTCATTATTGATTAGAATAATTTTTTATGTTCATGTTATACAATAATATAAAAGTATACTTGCAAGCATACTTGAAACGATCGAGTTTTACCTTTCAGATTCTCATTAAAAAAATAATACTATTTAAATACCATTTATCATCTAAAGTGCTATATGTTCCAATTTTACAACTTCTCAAAAATTTTTCATATGCAAAAGTAATATGACGAACAATCTCTGGCTTAATTTCCTTTTATTTTTACTTTTGTTTTTCTCAACGCTTGCAGCTGCCGCACACTCGCATTAAGGTACAATACAAAAATTGATCCGCTGTTTTAACCAGATGTTCAGTACAAGCGAAATTGTCACCTTGCCGTTTACTTGACTACTTCCGTTTTATTGTTCCGTGAAACGATTATATTTGAACATGATTATATTCCAAACACTTAATCACTTTTTGTGCTTTATTTGACTTATTATATGTACCTATCTTTTCTGGAATACTACAACGTAAATATAACTTAAATGCAATGAATTATATACTTCATTGTGTATTAAAAATAAACGGTAATTAATATAAACCATTGTATTTAATAGATCATTTAAAAGTACGCTCGTACAAAACTTAGTAATCATGTAATAGTACAATTAACTTTCCTATTCATAATTGTATATTAATTTTCCGGCTACTTTATTATTGTATCCAAAATTTATCAATTTTCTTCGCGAAGATGAATGCGAAGTTCTTTGAAATAAGAGTTCTATTATTAGGATCTACCAATGTTGCTTGATTCGAGAACAAAAAGCTTCTTCCCTATGCTGTCTGTTCTTTGATATGTATCTAAAAAGTCGCTTCTCCTTAAATGTGCTATCACGACCAAATAAAATACGCTCTCAAATGGGTGGCATTGACAAAAAGTCGAAAATGAAAGGACGAAAATCGATAGAAATTTCAATCGGATTCACACATCTTACTGTCAGTAATTTTCACATATGGATAAGTATATTTTTGATAAAGTATATATTGCCGACAAGGTTAACAAGGTACTAATATCACATTAAAATGCTGTATTTCAACTTTTCCGATCGATTTCTCTTTTTTACGCGTGAAAATTTTATTAAACCAACACCGAGCAGTGCTACGTCCAAGATAATAAACAGTTTTTTGCGATGAACGATATGAAATGAAAAATACGCGTCCGCCAAAACAGTATACATTT
The DNA here is from genome assembly GCA_033822845.1 of Tetrapedia diversipes. Lineage (NCBI taxonomy): Eukaryota > Metazoa > Arthropoda > Insecta > Hymenoptera > Apidae > Tetrapedia > Tetrapedia diversipes. Next base: position 180,988 of record JAOPTO010002352.1, read on the forward strand.
ATTAACCTTCATGGACGATGCTGTAGCGTATGACACGTTTTCTGAAATACTTCAATACTTTACTGTTACAGATCAAAAGTAGGAAAGGATTTATAAAGGATTAATGTAATTAACATTGATTTCACACTTATTAAGTTGTACAAATATTTGTAATAATATTGAAAAATTAATAATATTAAATATAATTATAATATTATTTGTTTGAACATAGTATGAAATATATTATTTATTAAATATTGCAGAAATAATTTTTTATATTTTGTATTTAGTAATACATTTATTGTAGTATTTTATGTACATATATTTTATAAGTAAATTTCTGAAATACTTGTCCTGTGTATTTTTTATTGTAGTTTTCTAAAAATGAATATTGTATTTAAAAACATTTACGTTTTTTTCTATGTTTATTAAATAATGAAATTTTTATGTATTTATGTTATCTGTACTGATATTTGCATGTAATGACAAAATATTGAATAGTTACTTTTTCTAATCATTGTTACTAAAATTTAATTTTAATATAAAAAAAATTAATATTTTCAATTCAATGAATAATATTTTATTTATGGTGTACTACTATAAAATTTTATTCTGTATAAGTTCAGGATATAAAGATTTTTATAACATATTGTAGTACAATCTTTTGTATCTCTTTCTGTTTATATCCCTTCTCTAAAATATTTATATAACACTTAAAGTTCTTGATAGAAAATGTTTGAAAAAATTGTTACCTAATTTATCTTGTGTGTTATCTTTCTTAGTATTGCACACCTTAAATCTTACATCATAAGTTTAGTGTTTCATAACATTTGTAATTTTTTATTTTTTGTCATGATTGTTGTAGACTTTTATAAATAATAAAAATGCCTCGAGTAAGGAGACAAGTGGTCTTGGAAGATCCTGCCAGACCTGTCACACCAGATATGGTGGAGACTAAATTATGTATGTATAACTTAAAAGTAATTCCATCATTTTTATTTTTATTTGCCTGTATATTTGTGTACGTACAAATTGTTTTCAGTGAAAACAGAGTTTTTGGATGATGGTTCCTTGGATGAAGTACAAGCACAAAAAGTAGCTGAAGAAACACCAAGTCCACATCTTCAAGACCACCAATATGGACAAACACCTTGTTATCAAGTAACAAGGAAACCTACACAACCACCACCACGGACTGAAGTAAATAAGACTGTATTTACATTCACATACTTTTCAAATTAAAAAACCTATAATGGTAAAGAGATCATTCAAGTATAATAATTATATTTGTGTATATTAAAAATTAAAACTATTATTAAGAAATTGCTTAGATACTTGTAACTTAGTACAGCAATTAGCAATAGAATTTGTATAGTACTTTGTAGCAAAAGATTTTAACTTGTATTATATTACTGATGTTTTTATTCTTTCTTAGCAAATATCAGTTCAAGCAGTGAAACGAAGACTGAATTTGGAAATGGGAACTACAGGTCCCAGCCAATCTGCCTTTAAGGCTCCTAGAGGTAAACGTAGAAGATCTGGATCAAGTTCTTTAGCTGGCCACACACCTACAAAAAGTAATCTTTACTTCTCTTTTTTAAAATATTGCTCGCATTTTCAAGGAAAAGAAATGTTATCTTCGTTACAGGTAAAACGGTAGAGAGAACTCGGTACGATACATCACTGAGCTTACTTACAAAAAAGTTCATACATTTAGTTGAAAGCAGTCAAGACGGTGTTGTAGATTTAAATGTAGCGTCTGAAAAGTTAGAAGTACAGAAACGTCGTATATATGACATTACAAACGTATTGGAAGGCATAGGTATTTTGGAGAAGAAAAGTAAAAACAATATACAATGGAAGTACGTTATTAATTGTTTGCCAAAAATTAAATACTGATCTTTATTATTTGAATGCTGAACTTAATCGTTCTGTTTTTCAGAGGCGGTCAGTTACCAAATGACAGGAACGACATCGCAGATCTCAGAAGGGAAGTAGCAGACTTAGAAGCTAAGGAAAATACCTTGGATCGATTGATCCACGGTGCGGACAAAAATCTTAGGGAACTCTGTGCAGACAGACAATACGCTTATGTAACGTATCACGATTTACGTTCTGTCCCAATGTACAAAGACCAAGCTATAATGGCAGTGAAAGCACCGCCAGAAGCCACTCTTCATGTTCCACAACCCATTAATAACCTTGGTCAACAAAAAGTAATTAACATTCATTATACGAATTGCTAAAAATTGAAGTCATTTTTTATTTCTTTTCTCATTTTACATTCTGTTACAGCTTCAAATGCACATGAGGTCGTCTCACGGTGAAATAGAGGTGTTTCTCTGTCCTGATGATCCTACAGTTAAAACGTCTCCCAATCCGGGTTACACGACGACGCAACCTGTGCCTTCGTCAAAAGAATCCGAAATACCTTGTTTGCCTCCCGAACTGTTGGCCAATGGAGGAAGTGGGGTTCGGGTTGAACCAGTACCTTCTGTCGAGAATTCGTTGGATTCCCGTTTGACTACTCCGGTTATATCTACAGTTACCAGTTTAGCAGGCATGAGGGATGCCCTTTTGTGTGAATCCGATGATTACGGACCAATGGGTGGTGGCAAATTCCAACTCCAAACGGAGGATCAAATTAGTACTTCAGGTAGGATTGCGTACATCTTTTAGATTACGATTTATTAAAAATTACTTGCTATTCTTTTTCTTTTTAATTGAACCTGCGAATGCTTTTGAGAGAGTAGAATTTAATAGTCACAAAGAAATGTTAGTGCAATTTATATGTGGTATTGATTTTAATACTTTAATTATTTTTATTTATTTCTCTCCTGTGCTGCTTTTCTATGCATGTGCGCTTTTAAATATATCGTTGTATTTTAGTACGAATGCATAAGGTGTACTAGTCACTATAAAAAGGCGAATACAACTTTTTGTAATATAAAAATGAAGGAAGGAAAGGTTACTTGAGTGCTAATTGTCAAGCTTGTTTTCACCTTTTTATATTATTTTTCGAATTCTTTCAGTTTGTTATTAATACATATGTGTATATATATATTAATGAATCTAGTGCAATGTTCTAATTAAATTTGTATTGCACTTTATTTTATTAATATCTTTCACGTTTCCTTAATTTCGACATTTTCTTTCACTGCGGTTGTAATCTTTATTTTTCTTTTTCTTTGTTAATTTTTACTTTGTATTTTTATTTTATTTCTTTTCAATCTTTTAATAAATGCTTTTTATACTGCAACTCTTCGTTTCTATATTTCCGATATTCTTCAAACGGAAACACGTTTCTTTCTTGCATACAAAAACAAAAGATTCATAATGCTTAAATTAGAATTTGTTTAACTTGAAAGAAACGTTATGCATGTTACTCATAAATTCCTTGATCTTTCACAACAACTAATCTCTTTGAAAAAAAAAAAAAAGTAAAATAGTAGGTGTTGATTTTCTGTTATTCCTCGAGTTCCACTAACTTGAGATATCTTTTTTCCTTGGTCCTCTACCTTTTCAACAATGGAGGATAGCCGTGCCCTGATGGAGCTCTGGCTGTGACTTGTGTGTTAACAAAATTAAAATCACATCACAGGCAGAGTTCTAGTTAGGTAACGGTTCCATACAGCAAAGCTCGTGTCGCGCGAAGGTACGTTTTATGGACAAATTAATTATTGGCTTATTTGTATTTCAGCGCAATTATGTCTATGTGTTTTTTCCTATCGGCATTTTTTTTTTATTCGATGTTTCCTTATAAAAACAAAATACTTCTAATCCCTCTGCTGTGTGGCTTAGAAGGTCTTGCTCTTGAATTTCACGCTAGACTAATATTTCTTATAAACAGACATAGAAATTGTTTTAAAGAGTATTAAAGAAGTTCAACTGCTTTTTAATTTTGTAGAAATTTGCCCATAGTATATTTCTGCTTTCAACAAAATAATCAAATAATCTAAGTGTGATGAGATGTTATACAATTTATAGGATGATTAATAAATTAATATAATGTGCATTCGATTCTAACATTTTAAACGCTTGTCAATTAATACCGTAATTAAACAATTATAGTTTCACCGTTATTATTCGTTACTCGAAAGGAGTAAACGGAATATCTTCAATTATTTAAAGATCATTGACTGTTAGCATTTCTCGGGCGTTTTTCAAAGCTTGTAAGCCGTCAGAGAAGGACTTTTATAACGAAGGTGTTCAATTAGACAGGACACGCCCAGCATTTTCTCTCTCTTCTGTTGCAGATCTAAGTATTCTCGATTTCGGAGAGCACCTGCTGTCCTTGGAACCACCTCTTTCCGAAAACGACTATTCGTTCTCGTTAGGAACGGAGGAGGGCCTTTCGGATCTCTTTGATTTTAAATTCTAATGGATATCGTCCTAATCGTCGTCGTCGTCGTGACACACAGCATACACCCCTGTCATTTTTGGACTACCACTCTGAGTTCGCCTCCCTAGTATTCGAACGGATAGAAATCACTTTAGTTTAATTCAGTAAACACGCCCGCTTTCGTGTCATATCGACCGGCACTTTTCACTAATCAATTTCCAAGAGAGAACGATCGAGTAAACGTAGTATAGCTCGTCTATCGGCGGTCCGGTGTTCGATTAAGGTGATAGAAATAGGGACAGTTCGACAACTACGTTTCGAAACGCAATCAAATCCTATAGCATAGTGAACATTGACATGCTGTTGATACGTATTTCCTTTTTTAACAAATAAATTCGCATGTTGGTTCCATGGAAGGAAGAAAGAAAGAAAGAACACGTGCACTGCCGGCCAGAAGTTTGGTACCGTTATGAAAAAAAAGGAGAAAATTTAGAATTGTGTTATCTCAACAACAAAAAAACTCTTGAATGAAAAATCTGTAAAAGATTGTTATCGATCAATCGCGAAATTAATCTCGAATTAACAAGAAAGTTAGCGTGTTACTCAATATATGAATACAAAACAGGATGCGAGAGGAGTCCCAAACATTTGGCCGACAGTGTATAACAGAACACTGAATGCACTCGTGTTATTTAAGTATCTTAACACTTAGCCAACCAAATGGGGAGATCTTACATTATTTCCTCTGCCATTGATTCTATTTATTTTTCTTATTATTTAATCTTGAACTAGTGTTGAATTTATTAAAAATTGTACTTTGGAAAAGCAAAAAATGCATTTGATGAATTATAAACAACTTTAGTTCAAGATTAACTAATAAAAAAAGTAAGTAAAATCAATGGCAACGCTTTGTTGAGAAAAAAAAAACAGGAAATCTGCCTATTCGGTTGGCCAAGTGTTAATAAATAGTATTTTGTCGAAAATGTCCCGCGTCCAGGTGCGTTCAGGAACGTGCTCTGCGAATTGTGAATCGTGCACACACACACATACACACACACACGGTCGGTCCGCTTTCGAAGTTCGACTACTGCGAGGACAAGGATACGTCAACACGGGGGAATAACATATCACGCCAACGATTAACGCGCGCGCGCGGTGAGTACTTCCGGCTTGATACGGTCGCGACCGATTGAATTTTCTTGGGACAAGTACGTTACGAAGCGGCCCCGACGGAATTGTAGCACCGTTTTCTTGTGCAATGTGTAATAATATTGTAAATGATGTAAGCGTATGAGGGCTAGATGCGAGCGGAACAATAGACGGGGAAGGGGGAGGGAGGGGGTTAGTGGGGAAGGACTTTTGGAATTTCAAAAAGAGAAGAGAGACTGTTTGTATTCCTGTCGACAAACAATTTTGCGATTGTTATTCTTTTGTTCTATATTGCGGTTTAATAATTGATCGAGTTGTATAAAATTTATAATTACCAGAACCGGTAGCATGCAGGGAAGTGAAACGAAATTTCTGTGAAAAAAGTCCCTCCTAGCGTAATTGTTTATATCGACGTGATACATACGTATATATATATATATATGTGTGTATGTATGTATGTATGTATGTAATTGAAGGGAAAAACGGAGATACGTTTTCCGGACGGTTGTCTTCTTCCGCCATTGGGACTGACTAAATTGTTTTTTTCTTTTTTTTTTTTTTTTTCGAAATCTTGCGCGTTTGAAGCGAGAGAGACCGCCGTCCGGAAGGGTCACATTATAATAATTATTAAGTGACACATCGAGGCGATCGATGCGGGGGGTAGGCTTTATCGATGAAGAAATCATTTGTAAAAATAAAAAAAAGGAAGAAAGGGAGAAAGAAAAACGGGAGAGATGCGAGAAGATTGAGGTGTGAACGGCAGGAAGGCATAGTTTTTATTCTATATACTTTTGTAATCGGTCGAATTTTCCGAGTAGAGAGCAAAAATTTGTACAGTACGATGCATGAGAAACGAGAAGAGATGGAAGTATGTTGTAATTATTAAATTTATCTGTCGGTGCGGATGAGTAACATTCTCTACGGCATGCAAAAGACACCAAATATACACGTACACGTATAAACAACAAATGAACATACACGCATACATCAACACACACACACACAGTCATCCCACAGTTTGATTTCATTGAGAACAAAAATGTTGTACCGTTCTTCAATCCGGCTATAAATCATTATCATCATGTTGGATTAGCTTGTTCGATGATGTCAAGCGAACACGGGGACGAACTCGGGCGCATGATGAAAAAAAGAAAAAAAAGAACGAAAGAAAAGAAAAATAAAGTGGAAGAAGAAGGAAAATGTCGTGAAGCGGAAAATCTTAGGCCGTATCGTTGCATGTAAACACGCGCATATTTAACTCGAGTCGTAACGATGGAACGTCTAAGATTCGTTTTCAGGATACGATTGTAGTATTCTGGATCCGATTCGGAAAGGGGGTTTTTTCGAGGAGAATTTTTGCGCCAGTGCGACCTAACTCTTCTGCCACGTGAAACGGGAAACCGACGGGTTTTTCCATCGGGCGTTTTCATCGTAAACGAGGATATAAACGAGGCGACAAGTATTGTTCCTGAGGAAGTGAAGGGCGCACTGGAGGGAATTATCTCAGCTGGAAGTCTCTTAATGATGTACCCTAAACGTGCAACTTAGTGTACGTCCAAAGCCATAGTGCCTACACAGTAATGATCACACCCTTCTGCAAAACTGTAAATAATTTACGTACTATACAAAAATATATGAATATATATATAAATATATATATGTTATATATATATACATACACACAGACAGGCAAAAAAAAGTAAGAAAATGTAAGGACGTGACGACTCCGATGGACAAAGAACAATAGGAAACGAAGGACCGGATGCTACGGACACCTCATTGCGATTATCACGAAATATCGATTAGTTAGTTTTAATTATGATTAATAATTAATTATTGAAATCATTACACGAGGAGAAATGTTAGTTTATAAATTCACTTATTATATATGTATGTATATGTAATAAGTACGTACGTTTTATAGTCAAACGAATTTTGTGCAGAATAACCAGCGGATTTCGATTACCTTGAGAGACCTACAGAACTTCCTCCTTTCCTCCTTTCTTTTTCTTTTTCTTTTTAAACGTTGGAACGTTAGTGATACCGACTAATGAATCGAAAACGAACGAAATGTTTCGTGTTCCCTCGCAACGTGTATTTATTTCTACGAATACCGCTCGTATAGAATCAAACGTTCCTTTTCCTTCTCGTCGTTGTTCAGTCGCCGTACGAATTAAACGGGAAATTCGCTAAGCAATTATTCTGCACAACATTCGACGATACGCGGCAATACCTATTTGCAACAGAGAGGATTGTATGTACTAGTTTCGTTTTCCATAATTTTTTTTTTTTTTTTCCGATTAAACTGGTGGCATCGCGCTTTTTTTCTCATACGCATCGTGCAACGAGAAGGGGGAAGTAAAATGGGTAAAAAAAAGAGGGGAGCAGAAGAAAAAAAAAATAAAAAGAGAATCGAGAATGCGTGAGCGTGTGCGAGTGAACGTGATGATCGAATGATGATTATTAATTGATACGAATGTTCGATGGTCGACGGTTCGATTGCGATCCCGACACACCAGTGAGAAGTTACGATATTTTCTACCTGAATGTTTGCGGGGATCTCGGCTAAGCCTGAGCGTGCGCGAGACTTTTCTTTTTTTTTTAAGCGTAACCCATTGATATTGTACATTTTACTCTGCTCAAAGAGTGCGTTCGCTAGAAAACGAATCGATTTGAAACGGGACACGATGGAACTTAACGAACGTTTCCCCGGCGTTCTCGGGCTTACCGGGGTCTTTTTATAATAACTTATCGCGAAGATGGCAGTCCATCGGTTTTCATTTTTTTAAACTCGATTATTCGTGAGAAACCTGTGACCAGCTTTCTGGCAGTCTTATCGAATAGGCGCTTTTCGGTATTTTACCACGGACCACAATCTTTCCTTCACTTCGTTTTCGTTCAGCGGAACCCTTAGGATCTTTATTTAACGCGACAACCCGATATCAAGCATCGAAAATAAATTATTAATATTATCATTATCATTATTTCGGCAAGCAACAACGACAATTTCAATATTTAAATTAAAAAGAACAAAAAAAAAAAGGAAAAGAAACGGAAGAGTAATAGAAACGTGTTGTTTCAATGGTATATCGGTATTCTTTGATATCTGTCAACGGCTTTTTTTCAATATCACTATTCGAGCGTGTGCACGTGCATGTACACACATGTACACTTTTCTACAAATGTATTTGAGAGACTGTTCAGAAATAATGCTATAAAAAAGAAAAAAAGAAAGAAGAAGAAATTGATTCTGATCGATTGTCTTTTAGAAAGAGCAAAAGAAATTGGACGATATAATACCAATACGACGAACGAGAATTTTGTCACATTTTACGGGTAATTGTCCCGGCGAAAGACGCAGTGAGAAAAGAGGAGAAAAAAAAATGAAGAGGAAGTTACAAAATATAACCTTGTGTAACGTCATAGGGAGATGTGATGTTTTTTAATTTTCCATAACCTTCATGTTCGCTTATCATGCCTTATATGAAAAATATAATTTTTCATTTACTTTGTTATAAAAGTATGGAGATGTATTTATTCGGAGCAACGTTTACGTTGTTCGAAGTTGAATGTTCGTTGTTCAACGCGATTTTAAATTTAAGTTCCTCGTATAATTTTGGCACGGAAAATTCGCTCGTAAACCTTTGCGTATAAGTTCATATGTCTATATCAAAGTAATAAATAATATAGCTAAAGAGATATTTTTTATTTACGTTTAATACGTATGGTAATGTAAGGAAATAAATCGTCAAAACTCGGTTTGAATCGTTATAAACGTGTACATATGTGATCGATGATATATCATTATGATTTGCATAAGCAAAGCAATTTATAATTTTAACATTTAAATTAATGATTTTGATCTTTTATTTCGATTATAATTTTGTCAAAAAAAAAAAAAAAATGATTAAAAGGTAAATACGAAAATAATCAGAAGCCTTAATTAATTGTGGATCGTATCCATCTACCTTCTTTCAAACGAAGTACGCATGCGCGGTATTTATATGGTACTAGTGATCTACGCGTTACCGTTGATCTTTTGTCATTCGTGCGTCGGCTTTCAAAGAGGACGCTTCGTTTGTGTTTTATATATTTTTACATTTTCTTTTAATATAACTTGTAGCGTTACATACAGAAAAAAATCTAAATATAACAATATATATATTTCTATAATATTATTGGTTATTTTCGTACTTTGTATCGATATATTATAGGTTAGAATAAGTAATAGATAACCGTCGTACATTTCACAGATTGTACATTTGACTTAAAAAAATATATATAACTGTTGTTATGTAAGTTATTTTTAATCAATATGCAATACTTGTCTTAACATAAAAACTACACCTAATACATTAATTTCTATTCGCATTCATATTACAAATTCAAGTTTCAAATTAAATTTAAATCAAACCTGTGTTTCTTTCGGACAAGCTCGATAATTATGCAAACGAAAAGTCTCTAGAACTAGGATTTCATTACTAGCATGATCGCTGGCGTTGCAAATAAACCTTTATACATAAACACATCAGAAACAAAGGCTAAGACGCTACTTTCAAAGTTCTGCTTTAAATTGATCAGTGAAAATCAATTGTTTTCAGTTGGCGCGAATTATCGAGTGATTTCCTAAATTTAGATAATATTTAAAACTGACGACCCTAAAATCAGCCAAAATAAGCAATTCAAAGGATTCGAACATGCCACCGAAATGTAAATTTCAAGAAGGTACACGTTTAATTTAATTTTTGATATAATTATGTCGAAAGTTCCAGTGTATATTTAATGAATTATCATCGCTGAATAATATCTTTTATTTGCTGTTAATTCTCGATCATATTCTTAAAAAGTACATATTACTTTGTAGGGGAGAAAGTTCTATGTTTTCATGGACCATTAATTTATGAAGCAAAATGTCTAAAGTCCTCCATTACTAAAGAAAAGCAGATTAAATATTTCATTCATTATGCTGGATGGAATAAAAAGTAAGTCGTTCTTTATAATAATACAGTAATTATAAACTGTAATTATAAATATAATGTAAACAGTTGGGATGAGTGGGTTCCGGAAAGCAGAGTTCTTAAATATAATGAAGCAAATGTACAAAGGCAAAGAGAGGTTCAGAGAGCACATTCAAACCAACAATCTGCGCAGAAAAATAAAAAGGGCAGTACTTCCTCCAAAACCCAAGGACGTAGAAGTGAAGGTGGACGTGAAAAAGATACTGATAGCAGATCTAGTACCCCTGTTGCAACTGTAGATAAAAGTGTTAGTCGCTTTAGCAAAGGCACTAGCAGTAACGTGACACCATCGTCATCTCATGATTCAACTTCAGATGCTCCACGTAAAAAACGCAGGTTTGCTCTAAAAGAAGTTCATTGAATTTTATATAGCGTTTAATTTTGTAAGCTAAAAAGTGTAAAATATAAAAATGTATTACAGCCGATTAGAGCCATCTGGTGAAACAGAAGAATATCTTACCAAAGTAGAGGTTAAAATTAAAATACCAGAAGAATTGAAATTTGTGCTTATAGATGAATCTGAAGTAATATTAAAGCATCATAAACTACCTGCTTTACCTGTAAAAAATACAGTTGATAAAATTCTAGATGATTATGTAGAATCAAAATCATTAGGAAAAACTGATTCTGTTAGGTATGTATATTAATAGTTTTTAAATAAGATTATCTTTTCTTTAAAAACAATTTGTGAAAGCGTTAATTTTAACTTAATTATTTTTTAGAGAAAGCACATTAGAAGTAACTAAAGGTATTCGCGAATACTTCAATATTTCTCTAGGTTTACAATTGTTGTACAAGTGGGAACGTCCGCAATTTATTCAAATTATGAATGATAATCCTGAAACACTGCCCAGCCAACTATATGGTGCATTCCATTTATTGAGGCTATTTGGTATTGTTTTAGTTTATGCTTCATTATGACAAAATCATGAGTCATTGAAGATGTTACTATTTCGTCAAATTATTTTTACAGTGAGACTTGGAGGAATGTTATCATATACTACATTGGATGAAAGAAGCATACAGCTCTTATTATCTCATTTTCATGACTTTTTACAATACTTACAGAAAAATAATGCTGAACTTTTCAATCTTCAACAGGATTATGCAGACTCGCCACCAGATTATCATAGGAAATATGCATAAGTTAGTATGAATGGTTGGGTGTTTTTAATTAAATGAAGCAATAGTATCAGATTTTTTATCCAGGAATAAGTATGGCAGCTGTAATATTAATTTAAAAAATATGTACATTGCCATAGTGATAAAAAGAATTCGATGCCCAAGTTAAGTTATTGTAAAAAGTTTATAAATTCTATATACTGTGTATTAATATTGTTTAAAATTTTTCCAAACTATGCGCTTGGCTTTCTTAGTTTATTAAGTGTATAGAAAAGATGTATATGATTTAGTTTAGACTAAAATATTAATGGAGGAAACCTTTTATTTATTGTAAATATAATGTATTATAGCTTTAATTACAATTTTATACGTATTTGAAGATACTTAACCGATAATTTTTGTTAAAAAGTTTTCAACTAAAATTACGTTAAATTACACCTTAATTATCAAATTATGTTATAAATGTTTACAATGAATTGAGTGTAAATAGTTGATATTTATGTTAATAAGCATAAATACATGGTTTCATTGTATTTTAAATATGATTACTAATCACTACTAATTTAAATTGCAATTGCATGTTTAATAATATGATCAAATCACAGACATACCTATGATATGCAAATACGTACTGTACATACGCACTCATTTACGTAAAAAAAAAATTTCATGTTATGTAAGACATATTATTGTTCGAATATATACATATAGTGAAGCAAAATGCAGTAGAATTGTGTCTATCCAAATCGATGATTACTTCATCCAAAAAATAATATTTATTGACAATAAAACTAGATTTACGATAATCTTTTTTGTATTTACATAGGACCGACAGTCGATAACAGCACACATATGTATAAAAATCAACAAGAATTATATATACAGTTAAATGCGTACGCAAACGTATCATCTAGTCTACAAACATCAGGTCAGTCAGTCAGTGGCAAGAAAAAATGGCGGATGTCGAGTTGAACGTCGACAACCTGATACAAAGATTGTTGGAAGGTACGTGATAAAAAAAGGGGCTCTTGTGAAAAGAAAGTGTGAAGTTGTTCTCGGTAATATCATCTTCAGTTTGGTGTACAGTTGATCGAAAGTTTTTTCCGTAATACCCAGTGAAAATCGCTCGATGCGAAGTCGCGCCGCGTACATCGAGTATATATACATTTCTTTCCAGCCAAAGGAAGATTAAATCGTGCGCGATCTACTTTATGACATCCGATATTTGTGCATTACGAGTCTACGAATGGTTTTCCTCGAGTTTTCTCGTTTGTTGAAAGTTTTCTTAACTCACGGTCCATAGTATTAAAGAGAAAATAAGAAAAAAAGAAAAGATATCGATCTTCCAGTGTTGCAGTCGTCGTAATTCTTTAGACATGCCAGACGTCTTCGGATTTATTCCGTATTTTTCTTTATTTTCTCAGAAGGCAAAACTATTTCCTTTTGTTTGTTCTCTTTTCTCATGCTACATGTCGGAACTCTTTGCGGTAAAGTATACCACACGCAGAAAGACCAGGTTCAGAAGAAAGCCAAGCTAAAAGATATTTTCTCGTCGGATTTTGTCGGTACGCAACAAGGAAAAACCACCCCATGTAGTTTTTTTTCCGTTTTTTTAGTTGCGTCTTTACCTGCCTCAACGTCGTGCGTGAACGCTCGCCATCGTTTGCTTATGATTTACAATGTAAAAAAGAAGTAGAAGCTAGATATAGTCTTGTGGCACCTGCAACATGAAGTTCTCCCAAGATATCATCTTCAATCTCAGTGAACTTTATCATCACATTCATAATGTCCCATCAGCTTTTCTGGTATCATGGACCATCTATGAATTTAAATTTGTATAATTTCTGTAAATTAAATTGTAAGAAAAATGTACATATAAACCAAGGTTTGATATCTTTTAGCTTTTGGGACTATGTTTATATAATAATAACATTAAACTGGAATTGCTTCTTTTCAGTAATAAATCATATTTAAATGAAGGGTATAATTTGTAATAATCCAATTTGCACGTAAAATATTGCTTGAATGCAGAATAGTTTACTTGCATGCTTCATATAACACTTATCAGTTTTGGTTCATGATAGCTTTTATAAGGACAGTATGTGTACACCTACTTTTCATTAGCTATCTTTTATCAGGATAAGAACACATTACTTTTGAAAATCTTGTGGCACAACTTAATGTATATTTATGAATATGCTGTTACTATCAATGTTTACATTATCCTAGCATATGTTCTTCTCCATATATTCGGTGAATAAATGTATATTACAACACTGACTTTATTAAAGGTATTTGTAGCGAGTGTCTTGTTTGACATACAGTTTTATAAATAATACGTTAGTTATCTATGAAAAGATTAATGTATGTGACACATGTGTATCATGGTCTGATAAGAAATTTTATTTCAATGAAAAATGCAAAACAATCTATTATAATTAGAATGAAGATGTAAGTGCTTGGTGAAGAATAATCATTTTGATCTTTTCTGCGTGCCCTACAATACCGTTGTATATTTTATCGTGAGATATCATTTTTTGTAGAAGATATTAGTCGCGCTGCGCAACTTAAAAATATTATTGAAATAAATCGTACTACGCCACGACCGAAAAGCAATCCAAACTATCACATGTGATCAGATATAACGATGACGATGACTACGATTTTTTTCATCATACGCTCCATTTCCGTAAATAACCGGAATATTAATAGACATTGTTTTCAACATTTCGTCGTTTTCGAAATCTCCGTCATTCTTCCGGTACAGAAGCTTTATCTTTCTTCTTTTCCTCCCCGCCATTAATCATGGTGCTTAGATACTCGTTGATGTGACCTTGCTGATATGCAGTTTTCCAATAACCATCATCGGCCCAGTTTAACCGCACCGTGAATTCCTTTATAGCTATAAATAATCCAGTGACACTGATGCAAGGTTTCGAAGAGTAATCTGCGAACGAAATTTCATATTGCTTTGCTCGTTCGTAACCACTCTGTACGTTTCCGTAGTCTATATTCATATATCACGATCAGCGGTGTTTACACGTGACCGCCAACCGGCTTCGAGCTTGTGTTTTCCACTGTTCCGCAGGTTTACGCTCATACAGCGTATTATTCGAACTCATATAGCCACTTAATCCCTTCGAAGCATTATAACTACAGTGTGCGACAACCTTTTGTGTTCCCGATTGTGTTGCATCAGGCGAAAACCTATATCGAACTGCTTGATGTTTTTATGATTAAACTTCCTTGTGTGTTGTTTTTTACCTTGACACTGTAAACGCTATTAACCAGACAATCACTTCTATCTATACGAATATTCTAATAAAAACAAGAAAATAGTAACCAAGTACGAAATGTGATATATGAATAACAAATATTGTTACCCGAGTCGATTTCGAAACTTAGCTAGTCGATCCCAAATAAGTCCGGAACGTGTCTCTACAAGCAATGCGAGAGAACCCAAAACGATAGGACGATTCGTGTGAAAATCGTGTAATCGTATTGTCCTTGATATCCCTTTGGAAATCGGTTCTCGGCAATCAGACACCTTCATGCTCCAGCGTAGAGTTATGCTCGATGTACCTGTGACAAAACGACTTTCCGATGCCTCGCGATGCCGCGCCGACCCTCTAACCGGGAACGGACGTAGAAAATGCATTTAAATATGCGAATTTTTGGGCGCAGTCCGAGGATGCCGGCCAGGAAAGACCGTCTTAATGTCAGAGGGCGAAGTGCGCGGCCTTTGCCTCAAGTCACGGGAGATTTTCCTTCAGCAGCCGATCCTGTTGGAGTTGGAGGCGCCACTTAAGATCTGCGGCGACATTCACGGCCAATATACCGACTTATTACGGCTGTTCGAATATGGCGGTTTCCCGCCAGAAGCGAACTACTTATTTCTGGGCGATTACGTGGACAGGGGCAAGCAGTCGCTAGAAACGATATGCTTGTTGCTGGCGTACAAGATTAAATACCCGGAGAATTTCTTCCTGTTGCGCGGGAACCACGAGTGCGCGAGCATAAACAGGATATACGGGTTTTACGATGAGTGCAAGAGACGGTACAATATTAAACTATGGAAAACGTTCACCGATTGCTTCAATTGTTTGCCGATAGCTGCTATTATCGACGAGAAGATATTCTGCTGTCATGGAGGCCTCAGTCCAGACCTTCAGGTAATTCGATATCAAAATCTGTTGATAGTTGTGTGAGATATTATTTGTATGCTGTTTGTATATTTTTGCCTATATTTGAATGCTTTTAATAGTATACCTCACGGTATTCCTTAACCGTGTGTACAATGGTTTGTTTTGAAACAACAGTCGAGGAGGAAAAGTAGTTGAATAATATTTTTCTTTCATTCCTGTTGTTTTCTAAAGTTGGTAGTTCGAGGAAGTATGTTATAATGTCTGTACGTTTATGTAACTGTACATTTATTTATATCCATGACCGTCAAACTTTTATGTTGCTATTTTTATAAAATTAATATCGATCGTATGAGATCGTAAAGGATAAGGAAAGGTGAAAGATCGTAAAAAGGTATATATATATATTGGAAACATGATTCTAAGCGTTCGATAAGCGGCAAAGTTTTTCAAAGAGGAAGTCATTTCTGTAACGTTGCGTGCGGAAGTATCGCATTCAAATCGATACGACCTTAAAGAGTACCTCATAACAAGCTAACTAATGTTAACGAATTTATGATATGCATGCAGCAACCTGTGTATTATTATGCACTTTAACAAGTGATTTACTGAATCTTTCTAAAAACAAATCATAGACAGAATTCAATGAATTATATTTATATGTTCGTTTTTAATTTTTCTTTTATTTTTTTTATCGAGACATCTCGTCCCATATTAATTTCTGAAAGGAAACTTAAAAACAGTATGTGCCGCTGAAAATATTGATTGTTTTCTATTTATACTTAACGTAAGAAAGAAATTGTTAGAAGTTTAATCTCGGTTAAAATGTTGCAAGATTAATTTCTTATGAAATACGTTATCGATTTTTCACCATTCATGAAAAAAAACAATATCTTTAAAATGATCTGTTAGGGTACAACTTTTTTTACTATACAATTATTAAAACCTTTTTAGAAAAGTTTCTACAGTAGTTTGGAAAATATTTGAATTGTTTTTTGTCCAACAGAATATGGAACAAATCAAAAGAATTATGCGTCCGACAGATGTACCTGACACTGGCCTTCTCTGTGACCTACTATGGTCAGATCCAGACAAAGAGGTCCAGGTATATAATGTTACTTTCATTCTGTAATGTGTTACGGACATTTCGAATAATATCTAACTAACGCACGATGAATTCTGTGTTCTATGTTCTAGGGATGGGGTGAGAACGATAGAGGCGTTTCTTTCACATTTGGCCCAGATGTGGTGTCGAAGTTCTTAAATCGTCACGATATGGACTTAATATGTAGAGCACATCAAGTGGTCGAAGATGGTTACGAATTCTTCGCGAAACGACAGTTGGTTACCCTGTTTTCAGCGCCAAACTATTGCGGAGAATTTGATAATGCCGGAGGGATGATGAGCGTTGACGAAACTCTAATGTGCAGTTTTCAGGTAGGATTTGTGTAATGTACCTGTGCGATTTACCTGTCGCGTGCGTATTATGCCATGCATTTTGTTTAACTTTCTCTACATTATTGATGACGTACACGCAGATTTTGAAACCGTCAGAGAAGAAAGCTAAATACCAGTACTTAAGTCTGAATACGGGTCAGGCCACGAGACCATCCACACCACAAAGGAATCCAGCCAAAAAGAAATGACAGCCTTGTACTCGGCTTTTCCTTCATTTAAGGAAGCTCGTCGACAAGGCGACAAAATTTCTATTAAGGCGCGAACATTAAGAGCATAGCATTGTATATGTTCTATCACTAACTAGCGGTTATGCCAAACAGAAGAATAGCAAAAAAAAAAAGATAAAGAATGGATCAAGCGAGACGCGTAGTGGTGTTTGATCGTCGGGAATTATTTGTGATTGTTAAAGACTAAAAAAAGGCAGTTTTAATTTTCCTTCTTCTTCTTCTACATATGATTTCATTTTAGCATTTTAAGTAATTATTATTATGTTGACTGATTAGTGATTAAAAGGTAATCGTATATCGATAGAACTCACCCGAGTATGCTTGTTACAGAACATATAAAAACATACAAAAACAAAAAAAAAATAATTTTGACTTTACTATACTGCTTTTCAGAAGTATTAGTTTTCACGTTTTAGCATAAAAGCGCCAAAGGATGCGTATAAGATTTACTTTTTCTTTGGCTAACATCTTAATAAGATAAGATGATGATTAAAAAGCAACGCATTTTTTTGTTCAGTTTGAATCAAAGATCACTTCCGTGTTCTCTGGGAAATCATTTACATGCATCCTTCAAATACGGGTGGTCTTGTTTTTGCCATTAGCGTTTAGAAGAAATCTTAACATTCTCATTTCGACTATTTATTGCTTCCATGTTGAATGTTCAATATAACTATTAGACATTGCTGATTATTCTCAATAATCCTTTAATTATTGCCATCGCTTTGCAGCTAATTTGATTATTATCGTTTAATGAAACGCGCTGCATCATGTATATAGATATTGTATCATTTCGCTACCACATTTTTCCTTTCTTTTCTTTCTTTCGTTCATTAAGTCACGCCTTTACACAGATTTATATATCTTAGTTTACAGTATTCCAAACTATCAACAACACGTTCTAAGGTACGTTGTAAGAATGCTAGATTATTTATTCTTTAAGAATGAGAAATCAGAGAAAAAACAAAGAACCAGTATTTTTAAGATGATAATTCTATGAAAATTATTATTATCGCCTTTATTCCAAGGAACTGTGCTCGAAAGAGGCAAAAAGGAGATTAAATAAAATTTAACGATTATTTCGGATGCAAAAAATACTTATTAAAAGGTTGTATCTAAGAAGAAGAATCTCAGTCGCTGAGAGATTTTAATCTTGCGATAAAATAGATGGAATACATACATATATATATATTTAACTGATCTACAAGATACCAAATCGTTAAAATGCAATTATGCTTTTTATTGAATAACAAGGAAAGGATTTAGATGATTGTGATTTCTAAGAACATACTATTTCACTTTCAGATGTTTCATTTTATTTCTTCAAGTGTAACTTGATTCTCGGGTCAGTAATTAAATGAAATGGAGTAATACGTACTTTAGGTATAGAAAAGATTTTAGCTTTATTTGTATCTAGTAAAATTCATTTCTTTTAATTATTATTTATTTTTTCTGCTAAGTTGTGCAATATGAAAAGTAGTTTGCATACAAAAAATATAAAAAGTACCAGAAACTATTTGAATACCGACGTACATAGGAAATAAGTATCCAAGAAGAGTTATGAAGAGTACATTGAAAAAAATGATACGCTGTTCGAAAAAAGTAAAAAAAAAAAATACAAAACATGAAAAGTACATCAGATCGCGCTACATCATCGGAGTAATTTATAGTCCCAGAAGCGAAAGAATGAAAAGGTCAATGTATTATCTGAAAGTGAAATAAATCGACTTCGATCCATTATTATATAATAATTATGGCTAAGCAGTTTATTTATACGAATATTTGTAATTTATGTTTGTTAAAAAACTGTTATGTAAATGACGAGGATGAATCATTGTAAATCTTTTTTCTATACTCATAAGACCTTTAATCGATTTATTATAGGCAGATTATTATTATTATTTTAATTATTATTACTATTATTATTACTATTATTATTATTATTATTATTATTATTATTATAAAAAAATCTTAAATAGAAAAAACAAGTTACGAGCATATTCGACAAAATTACGACAGTACATCATTTAAAATATTTACTCTAACGTTATGTAAACTGCAAAAGTTACGTAATTTTTCCTCTCTCCTTACAATCTCCACCATTGCCCCTTCCGCCCCTATTTTTTCCTCCCTGATATAAGTTTAATTGTAAAAGAAGTGGTTGTGATCCCCCGATATGCGTTTTGTCCGAGACTCGTAAATTATATACACAGATATTATATTTGTAAATGGCTGATCGGTCGCGATTCGATGATACTATATCAAATAGAAGGTAAAGCGTATTACTAAAAAGTTGTATGGGCATAATCGACTTATTGTCTATTGTTAAATCGATCGAATCTCGGCAGAACACGTCAAACGCAATGACATCCTAAAGATGTAAAACTTTCAGATAATAAACATGCATATTGTTGTACAAACCTGTTCTCTTCTGGCTTTGAATGGTTTGGTTCCAATTCAGAGGTGTCCTTGGGTATGGTTGTTAAGGAAAAGAAAAGGGGGTGGATGGGTGAGGGAGAGAGAGAGCGATAAGATCGCATGTATCGTGTAGTTTCGAAAAAAAGAAGATTTGTAATAAAATTTGGGCAGTGTTTATTTTATTCGTAGATAGTACGGACGAATAATAGTACAATAAACCATGGCGATGAGAAACGTTAATAAATAAAACTCCGTGGACGATGATACGCACTGTGAGAAAAGAAATAATCAGGCAATAGGTGTCGGATGGTTGTTTAGGATACGATGATGTAAATATTCTTTCACATGTTTTTTTTGTTATCTTTTTTCGTGATTTTATTTGGCTTTTTTCATCGCTTTTTTTCGTATCACGTGTTCCATGCGGGGTGACACAGTCATCAGTAGGCGTGAGCTGCAAAAAGATCGATCGATCGATCAATGCCCGAATATCACTAGATGTACAGACAATGGGTGAAAAATATTTCGAGAGTTCTGATCACACGAATCGAATATTTCGATGTTTGTATAATTTTTTCTTCAGATACACTACAAAAATTATTTTCACTCATTTTTGTAGAACTCTCGAAACGTTAACACTAGGGAACAAAATTGTATACATACAGTAAAAATTAGAATATCTTTTAACAAAGGGAGAATGGGAGTATCTTTATACGGTGAGAAAAATATGTTCGACACGGATCGTGTTTCCGGTGTCCGTCGATATCTTCAGCGACATCTAAAGCTGCTGTGTTAAAATCGAACATTGTTTGCAAACACAAACTATCGACAGTTGTATGGAATGGAACTGTACTGCTCCCGAAACATTGGGAATATAACAGGTCGTTTTATATCAAGGCATCGGAAGTTTCTGTTTGCAGGTTATGATTCAATCTTTTTGTTGATAATATATACACATCGTGTTTTCGTATAAATATTAGTCGAGTGAAATGTACATAGAAGAGCAAGTTTCAAATAAAAAGAAAGACCTATTAGAAGGGACAGTATAAACCCAGGCACGTCAGTCACGTACAAAACGCAAACAAGATGTGTGGTAACAATATCTCGTTGTTTAATTGGATGATTGTTTCGAATTGTAAAGGATAAGTGGTTTATGATCTTACGATGACACAGTTAAAGACGATGTTTCAGTCTCGTTTCAGCATGGACAGCCCAGGTAACGTGAGCTGTGTAATGTTTTTTGTTGAAACTCGAAACTCGTTTCAGTGTTCTCCTTTTTTTTGTTTTCATCGTGTTACGTTTGTTACGTTTAGTTGCATGGTTAATTGACGAACAGATCTCGTTGTAGCCAGAAATATATACAGCGGTGTGATGTGATCGTTTTCTCCTGATTATTTGTTCACAAAATTAACGAGTAAGGATAACGAGTAAGGGAGCAAAACACTTGGCTACATTTTAATCTTATCGCTCACTTTTTTTCTTAATATGTGGTACGTTTATTGTACCACGGGCGGGTAAAGTGAAATCGTGGAACTGGCTGCGAATAATAGTAGTATAACGATCCTGAAATATAATAGACACATTCGAGTTGCGTATCACTTTTCGTTCACTGGCAAACGTTTTTTTCTATTGTTATTATATTAAATCCAATTCTTTCTCAGTTTTGAAAGTAATTCTTTTTCACCATTTTTTTCTTTAATCTTATTTAAATTTTTTTTATCAATCTTTCGTACGATTTACTTAGAATCGTTTATGTACCGTCAGGTATACATTTTTAACGCGTTTACCGATCGATCGAGGCACACGTGTACAGTAACACAATGTTGGGAAAATAATCTAGCAAGTGGATGGCTTCGTATCAAGGTGAAGCCTATCCGGAACAAAACAATGCTGCAAAAACTGCAACGCTGTTATCGAAGTTGCTGATCGAGACGAGGAAAAGTTGCTCTTTCACATAATATTAATAAAAATGTGTCATTAAATTTTTTATAGCAGAAAATCGTGGCCATTGAACGGGTAAAGAAAATACTGGTTCCTTAACAGAGGTATAATTACCGGTGGCATTTCAGTCACCTAAGCGCCGGAAGCAGCAGTTCCACTATGATGCTCGTGCCTTTTCTTATATAAAAACTGGCTGCATTATCGACCCAGGCTTCTTACAATTTAATAACCCATGTAATTTGCATCTTTATAAATAAGTGAACTGTGGTCTTTTTTTGCCACTTTTTTTATAAACGGAATTTAAATACAGACCCATCTCACTCTTTAAATTTTATGATCAGCAATTTACCGTAGATACTTTGTATGTTTTGTAATGTGCATTTTATGATTTTCTGCGCATTAACATAAATAACTTTTCCAGATTGCCATTTTTTTTCTATGTTCCTCTCTAAACTATTACAAATTTACAAATATTGATTGATTAAACTCGTACAACAAAAATAGATCAATATATAATTTATATCTATGTGTATAACTGCAACTTTTGATCGTTTATCGTAGAAATATTTCATTCGATACTTCAATCACTTTCAGCGAATGTCCAATAATAACTTTTATGCAGATACGTGCTAAGGTAGACCGAGTCCAATTCACGAAGCCATCCACGATGTTGAATAATGCGATTTTAATAGAGTGTAACGCTGCGACGTAATCGTTGATTAATCGATCGTGGCCTGCCAAGAGGAAGGAAAATACTTGGCTCGAAGTAGGAAGTCGCGTGTGTCTGGCACGGCTCGCCTCGAATTTCGCGGATCGTTCGAGGAAACAACAATATCTGCGCTCGTGCCAGACGGTAAACAATCGGCCACACAATGTCAAACGAAATTTCGTTTTGTAAACGTTACGTAATCGAGTGCTCGATCGAACTTCGAGGAAAAGATGTTACAAAAAAAAATATGTACCGAGAACGCGAGTTTTCGTAAATAATTTAACGTTAACGGGTTTTGATATTCCAGATTTTTCTTTTTTTTTTTTTTTATCGAAAACCATAAAGAGGCGTAGCGATCAGCAAGCATTTTTGGATAATTCACATTTGTTCGATTTCGTTTCGTTGTTTCTTGTATTATTTTGGTTTCAAGGTGGAATTGTTCGTTTTGCATTTCACAAGGTGAGCTGCTCAAAATATTTTGAGTAACCTTACTTATTTAGATGCCGATATTTTTGCTCGATGTTGTACAACAATTTTTGAACCTGTTTAATTAAGTAGATTTTGTTACGCAATTGGAGTGTTTTGGATGAATTTTGTCCTGATTTTTCTTTTCCTAATTAAAATTATTCATCCATGGAGGATTAAAAATGTAAGAGAAAAAAAGAGAGATATTATAAAAGAACTTTTCTCGATAATTTTTCTAAGAAAATTTTCTTAACACTTAGGTAATGGAATGGGGTGATCTCTTATTTTTTCCTCAACAAAATCATTGATCCTATTCACTATCGTTATTGGTTAGTCTTGAACTGGTGTTGTTCATCGAATGCATTTTCTGCTCTTCCAAAGGACAATTTTTAATAAATTCAACACTAGCTCAAGACTAGTTAATAAACAAAATAAATAAAATCAATACTATTTAATAAATTCAACACTGGTTCAAGACTAGCTAATAACAAAAATAAATAGAATCAATACTATTTAATAAATTCAATACTGGTTCAAGACTAGCTAATAACAAAAGTAAATAGAATCAATGGCAGTGTTTTATTGAAGAAAAAAATGGAAGATCTACTCATTCGGTTAACTAACTGTTAAGAGAATTTTCATAAAATGAAAGAAAGTTCTGAAAAAACGTATTTTACTTGAAATTGCTGCTGATCTTTCTCTCGCTCTTAATCCAAGAAAATGTATTCCTATTCGTTTGAAACGTACGTGTACGAACAAATGGTGTCAAAAAATTATCAACGGCTAATCTGTTCCAGCATTTACTTTCAATATTTTTGGCGAGAAAAATTTTCAAGTTTACTCTAATTACACTTCGACCATATTTTTATAATCAAGAAATAGGGCTAGGGACGATACTTGGTCGGACAAAGAGCGAGTACACGTCGACCATACTTCTAAAATCAAAAAATAGGTCTGGGTACGACACTTTCTCGGACAAAGAGCGACCTTTTGTTCATCAGAGTATCGCTAATAGCAAGATAAAGAGGCTACGTACCGAAAGGCCTGATTGGATGTCGGCTCCACAGGTAGCTACGTTTAACAGGACTGAGGTAACTGTCCCTCAGGTAGAACGGGGTACTTCTCTGAGCGTAACGGGGAATATAGGGAGCAAAGCTAGGGTACCACCATGGGTCCCTGGTGAAGGCACTTATAGGCGCCATTGGTGATGGCTCGAGAAGGTCGAACAAAGGCTTCTTGCGAAGCAAAGAGGGGTACCACGACGATATGTAATCGTAATCGTTGAGCAGGTTACCTGAAATTAAAAGCAATCTTCGTTGCAGCTTCCCGTTTGATGTACCCTTCTCACCATAGAAATTCATATTCTGATGGATCGTGGTTGCAGTCAAACAAAAGTTGGAATAAAAATTTAAAAAGCTTCAGTGCTTAGAATTTTCACGAGAAATTGAAAATATTCTAATTTGTGCTTGCACAGTCGACCACTGCATTAAGTTGAAAATTTCAATGTTGATTTGATTCAATTTAATTTGCTCATTAAAAGGAAGCACAATTCCTTTTAATGTGCCATGAAAAGCATTCTCGATATAACAACTAAATCAGTCACTAAATCCACTCTAAATCACTATAAAATCTCTCTAAAAGCCTTCTCGACAATATCGTCTTACTAAAGTCTGAGCTATCCATAAACTTTCATGTTCACATTAACAGTGTTCACTGCACCACTCAAGAGACACTGTCATTTATGACAGCAACACGATCCATCGTAAACTTCCTCAATCCTCTTAATCATGTTCTTCACCGTTATTAACACTTAAATCACTCCTGTTCAACTATTATCGTTAAATCTGTCAGATCGATCGTTCCTATCGAGTTCACATACTGTAATGTCCGATGTTCGAAACAGGTAGACAAAGTTGTTCACCAACAGCGAAGAACAGGAAGTGAAAGGACGAGGAACGAACGAGCAAGTACTCACCGTGGATATCGAACAATCGTTTCGTACTGAGCGGAGGGCTTATATGCCGAGCGAGCAAAGGCATTCTGCTCGGATACAGCCTGTCGATGTCTGCCAAGCGATTCAGATGATCGGCCCAAGCTTTCTCAGGGTCGAATGGTTTCGCTGTATCGTGATATTTATGGCAATGAAACAAAAATTCATTCGTGGCAACGGTACAATGCATTCCTGTCGATCTCGCCACCCCACCCCTCGCGAACCCCGCTTGTTGCAGACTCGAAATAATTACTTAAA
Source organism: Tetrapedia diversipes (assembly GCA_033822845.1). NCBI lineage: Eukaryota > Metazoa > Arthropoda > Insecta > Hymenoptera > Apidae > Tetrapedia > Tetrapedia diversipes. The sequence goes on from JAOPTO010002352.1 coordinate 206,200, forward strand.
TCCTGGTACAGTGGCGGACAAAAGTTTAAGACGAGAGGACAATGTAAAACAATAATTTTATGGTTTACAAATATTATCTTTATATTCATTTTTATTGTTACTGTTTGTGCTATTTTTTTTGTTTTTTTTTTGTTTTCTTCGACCCTTCGGTCTTAAACTTTTGTCCGCTACTGTACACAGGTGACTTTATTTGTCAGTGTAACTCGATACGCGATGTTATTATTAGATTTAGGTATAACGATTCGGATAAATTGTTTTACAAGTATTGCAACGATGTTTCTGGTAGTACTGTCATAGTATAGTACAGTAGCTGACATAAGTTCAAGACGAGTAGATAGTGTAAAGTATAGTAGCATGGTTTATAAATATTGTCTGTACGTTCATTTTTATTGTTAATAAGTTAATATAGTACTTATTGATTAATGCAGAACACGAAATTTGTTTACTGTACTATTTTTTATATTTTTGTTAACTCTGTGGTCTTAAACTTTTGCCCGCTACTGTATGGTTATATGCACAGTACTACTGCAACACCGTAATTATATAATGTAATAATATACTATAGTGATGTTATAACAATACAGTATATTAATGTAATCTAATATTACTGTGCAGAGTGTCTAGACTGAAGAGGACCATTTAAATATCAACTTTTTCTGTATTCTGTGCACGATTGTATTTTATAATTCTTTTCCGAAAAAAAAGAATTGCTTTTTTATTCGCTTCAACGGGTTCATCAGGGTTCGACCTCCACAGGAATGCAATCGATAGAATTATGTAACGTCGAGAATTCAAGAGATTGTCAAAAGGATCGAGTAATTTTAGCTTGTAACGTATATCGTACGATATATTTATAACGATTTTCGAGTTTCTTCGACGTTACATATTTAAACAAACTGTATCGAGGTAAGAAGAGCTTTTGTCTCGATGAAAATTATTCGATAAATCAAATTAAACGAAGTATTACCCCGATAAAAGAAATCTGCTCTTGTGACCTCGAGATGTGTAAAATATGTACAAATAAAAAGTCGAATCGGACGTGTTACGAATCAAACTCGACTTTTCGTTACAGACTTGGAGATTTCTTCGAGTGAAGAAAAAGACACTATAGTTGAATAGAAATGTCTCAGATTATATTTGCATAAAATATTATTTTTAAAATTTGATAGATCTTCTAATTTAACGTTCTTCTAGAAAATTTGAATGTTTCAGAGATCCTAAATTAATATTGCTATCTGAATCCAATCGTTCTGTAGCGGTTGACCGTACAAACAATAACGACGTTCAACGTGCACATGGCTAGCTTGGTTTATGACACGCGCAGCAGGGAAGCTATTTTTGAGGAAACCGTTTTAGATTCTTTCATTCGCATGGTTCTTTAAGTAGTTGTTTAGGGATTATGTCAATAGCGAATTGCGGGCGTCATAAACTAAGGATTTCCATAAGGAACAAGGTACAAGGCCTAACGGCCGAAGACCGCGGGCCTAGGTATAACGACCTCTATTAAGAAATTCCGATACGACAGGACACGTCCCCACCTAATCGCTTCGTCCTTCCCAAAGGAACGCGCTGAGGGCGCAAGGAAGAGGCGGCGATTAGGTAAATGAACAGCCCTGATTGATAAATACCGGAAACATGGAATTGATCAATCAGGGAAAGTTCAAAGAGTCGCGGAGGAACGTTAGGGAATAAGAAGCCAGTTTAACCCGTTGCACTATTTTGACGAATCTGACTCGTGATGAAAATTTTAGGCCAAACATGGATGTCACAAGTCGGACTCGTTGTTCAGTTCTAGACCAAACATGAATATCACGAGCTTGATTCGTACTCGACATTTCAGGCCGAACATGAATATCACGAGCATGACTCGTGGTCTTAATTTCAGGCAAAATTCATATTTAATTGTTTATTTATATTGTGTCTTTCAGTTTTAGGTTTAATATTAGTGAGATAATCAGAAAACTTATTTGAGTTCAAACACTACTACCGCGGATTTGCTTTTACATATTTTTATTTCGTTATTAATTAATTATATTATTATTACTTATTCAGAATTTGTTTTAATCTTATGTGACAATTAAAGTATATATAAAAGTTTTTGATTCAAATTCATTTGAATTTCACAAGAGTTCCATCGCGTGGATAAGATGGGTTTCAAGTTTCGGCAGCCGCGTTTGACCTGACTTTTTCCGAGGTTCCGAACAGTGCAAGGGGTTTAACTGGAGAACGTGGTGCAGTACAGTAAAATAGATAGACGCCGCAATTTATGCTGTCAAGATTGAACACCCAATAAATAAAGTAATTCCTTCAGTTCAATTTTCAATAGAACGTTCGGATAATAATATTTTCATAATTATTACAAATAACAATAATTATTTTATTCGATCCCTGACAATGTCCTTTTCTTTCACTCGAAGAGAACTCATGTTCCATCGAGAAGGATCGATGGCATTGTACAATTAAAAAAAAAAAAAAAGAAAAAGAAAAAGAAAGAAAAATATAACAATTCCACATAAACAACATGTCACTAAACTATGGAGAGGCTCGAGGTTCGTCTCCTCCAATTGTCTTTTTTTGTTTTCTCGATGAATCGCTTTGTGTGTACGTGTGCGTATGTATATATACTAACGATCTACGAATGATCATGACACCTAAATGAAAACCGTGCGTACCATCGGTTTGGTTTCGCCGCGTGTCTGGCCGGAATCTGCCGTATTATTATTCTGTTTTGCGCTCCATTTTCTCTGGTTTAGTGTTTTAGCGTTAAGCGTCTACTGTACAAGAACGAGAAGAATGTCGTTGGCGTTAGTAACGGTGTCTTTGTTAGTACAGCGCGTTGCGGTCTCATGCAACGTTCGTATACAGGTGGCTGCAATAGAAAGTATGAACGTGTGATTTTGGTGAAATTATTTGAGAAGCGTTTCGAATGAAAGGTGTTAGATTTTTTTGTATTTAAATTTTTTACGCAGATAATTGTGAAACTCGTATGTTTCGTTTACCTATTCTTTGATACAGCAAAGGCTTCCCTATTCGAATTCTCTTTATTGGAATATTAAAGATATCGAATCTTTAGATTATGAATCAAATATCAATTTTGTTAATTTTTATTTAATTAAATGAAGTTTTAGGAAATAAAAAGTAATTGTTGTGTTATCTGAAAATTCTATTATCTCTTTAGTTTCCCTATTCGTTTGGACATGGGAGTTTCTGCTGTATTTTCATATTTTGTCAAATGTTTCCATAAGTTAGCGATAAAATGGAAATTTGATAAAATAAAATAGAATATTAATAAAGTTTATTATAGAAATTAATAATTAATTATTAATTAATATAATTAAATATTTTATCTAACACATTTCATTGAAATTCGCCAGTGTGTTCCCCTCTTTATGTAAAATACCCCACGGAAAGAGAAAGAAAGATTGTTCAGCTGTTAGTGTACTGTGGCTCGTTTTAATCACTTTCGTTCGATCGAAACGAGGTACAAACAGGCGTGCGAAGCGTGAGTTAGGGTAACGAGGGTTCTGTCCCCGTTTTTGCAGCGGTCCTTATCGCTAGAACTACCAGAGCAGTCAAAATGACCAATTTATGATTATTTATAACAATATTAGCTTATAAATTAAAATTTTCCATTAATCTGATTATTAATTTTTTAAAAAATTAAATATTAAATTTATTATAAATTTGCCGTGGTAAAGTTTCCAAAATTGACTATGATTTTCTGCAGAAAGTATAAATAAAGATTTGTTTTCTATGGTATTCAGTATTTTTTCGTGTAATTTTCAATTTGACCTCTTTCATGCAAATAAGTATACTTTAATCGTCGGTAGTTCTAGCGTTAAAAGCCATGCGTCTGCTCGCAGCTACGCGACAACGATACGTGACAAAGCTAGTGAAAGCACGATTCTTTCCTTCTAGAAGAGAAAAAACGGAACAGTCGAGTCGCTCTCACAAAAAAAAGAAAGAAATGTATAACACGACGCCACCACGTAACGTGTAAAAAAGCATACTAACCTGTTGCGAGGAGGGGGTCGGGGGGGTTAAAAACCACCTCAAAAAATCGCATCGTCCTCCCCGGTTAACGAAACCGGAGAAGAAAAAAAGGGCGGCTCGAAATTGTTTCCAAAAATATCGCTCGTCTTTCTGTTTCTGCTTTTTTTCTTTCACGTTGCTCGCCGATCGCTCAAACGAATCGCAACACGTATATCGTACACTCAGAAACTCGCATCAAAATGATTAATTGTTATCGTTACAAGCTCGAGACCGCCGCCGAGGTTGAACGAAAGACCGATCGATTTCCTTGTTTCTGCACAAATCTATTCTACGATGGAATTTTTGTTCCTGCGATTTCGAACGAAATTCCTTAAACTCGGTAAATTAATTAGGCACTGTCGAAGGAAAGAATTATACAGAGTGTTCGGACGAAGCTGGAAAAAAATTGAAGGGATGATTCTATGCAATATTCTAAGACGAAAATCAAGAGTAACAATATTGCGTTTGACGCTTTGTTTATTAGTTATAAGCAATTTAAAAGCGGGCTATCTTACGCCTGACAGCAGGCAAACGGGGCAACACTGTGCAGCTAGCGACGTTACCTACCGTGTTGCCCCGTTTGCCTGCTCTCAGGCGTAAAAGAGCTCGCTCTTAAATTGCTTATAACTAATAAACAAAGCGTCAAACGCAATATTGTTACTCTTGATTTTCGTCTTAGAATGTTGCATGGAATCATCCCTTCAATTTTTTTCCAGCTTCGTCAGAACACCCTGTATGTAGTCGTGGGGTTACTGTGGTAAGCTGGTAAAGGGGCGGAGAGTGAAGGGGGTGAGGGTTCAAAGATAAAAAAAAAGTACATGCCATCTCCTGAAAAAGATAGAAATTTTTGGATCCAGCCGAGAATTAATTGTCGCTTGTGTGTTAGTCGGCGAAAAAAGAATACTTTCGGATACGCGTGCGCAGTAAAGCGTGTATTAATTAGAGTGGATTATTCGTGGATGCCAGAGTTGTTGTTCACATCGTCCTTCTATCTCCACGGGATTTTCTTTCAGTTTATACAGGCAGAGATTCTTAATGAGTTTATTGGTAGCGCAAGTCGTTAAACCGATATCAATTTACGGAACGGTTACAAAAAGTTGCACGAACGATTAAACAAAAGGAGATAAGAGACGATGTTTGAATGAATCGATCAGTAAGTAATTAGAACGCGAAAGCGTCGTGAGAAAATTTCCAGCTTTTTCAAGTTTGGCGGCCATATCAAGTTTCCATTTATTCTTTTTCTCTATGTTCTGCTTTCTTTTAGTTTTTCCTTCGTTCTTTTTCAAGTCTCGGGACTATATCTTTTGCTCTTCGACAAACTCAGTCTTGTACTACGATTATTATTACGACATCGAGTCGCCATTGTGGGCTCCTCTTCTATTTTCTCTTGCGATCACCTGTATTTCATTATTTTTTTTCTGTTATCGTTTTTCTCTCTCTTTTTAACACGTGCATCTTTCTCATCAGACTGCGACCTCCACCTCAGCTGCAAGAGTTAATGTCTCCTAAATATTGTTGTCCCTCGTGGGCATTAAAAATAGCGCTACAAAAAAATCGAAAAATCAAAAAATGGCGGGAAGACCCCGTGGACTTCCGGCGAAACGCAACGAAAAACGTTGTTGTTGCATTCCACGTAGTGAAAAAAGTTGCCACTCGAATCATTCGATTCAATGAAAACAAAAAAATTTTCTTTGCCTGGGGGACAAAGTTTCGTGGAAAATTAAAAAAATATAACGTGTTCAAAAATGAAAAATGAAAAAGAGAATTGAAAAATCATTGGCAAAACGCTCGTTCGTTGAGTCACTTGATTTTATTGCACATTTTTTGTTTGTATACAGTGTTATAAGCAGCTTTCTCGTGCCTGTCACGAGCATGTTCGTAAATATGTACTTGATCCGTCGCGTTGGCCACTGTTTCAAGATGGCTTCGATCGTGTTTCCTTTTCCGTGCTCTCGCGGAGAACCGTGGAAAGTCGAAATTTTCTCGACGATCGTCTAAACGTTATTCGTTGGAGAGAAAACGGGATACGTGGAAGCTCTGTGTGAGATCGTTGCTTTCGTTTGGCGTGTCGATGAGGGGAATGGGTTACTGTTAAAGCTGTTAAGTATGCTGCGAACGATTCAAGCCAATTTGCTGTATACTAGAATCCGATTTTGTTAATGTTTCTGCCAATGTATCGTACACTGTAGACCAAAAGTTGAAGAATATATCAGTGATGGAATTACGAAGAGTAGAAGTAACTGAACTGGGTTTTAAAATTCTGTTAAAACTAATAATTTTTGTGTTTTGTGATATGCGTTAATCCATGATTAAAGTAATTTAGCAATTTGATAATTTATGAGAAATAATTTGGAATTTATGTACAAACTCAGAAGTTTTGCGCGATACTGTGCTTTTGGCTGATAGTGTACCACTCGAAATGAAGTAATCGACGATTCAACGATTTCGAGTTATCGGTTTACAGTTTAAAACAGGTGACTGCGTGTATTAGGTTGCATAATATTAATGATAAATGTTAAGAGAGTTAGTTCTTAATGGCACAATTAATATGTTGAGCTCTGGTAGCGACAGCTATGCAAATACTCGACACACATTCAGTTCACGTTTCACATACAAAATCGAACACTCTTCCATCGCGTATGAAAAATCTCGCAACAGTTATCAAAAATAAAAAAATAGTTCAACTTTCGCTAACATTTTATCTCGCTATCATACCTCCAGTCTCAACATGTTAATCACCAATTACAGATTAGTGTTGGTGTATTAGAGGGGTTCATTTACACTAGAACTACCAGAATTATCAAAATGATCGATAAATAGTCTGCCATAAAAATTCTATCAATTATACATTTTTCAGGATTTTCTATGTTCTTCTTTAGACAGGTACCTATTGCATTAGGTGAATGCAAAAGTTCTGTCGGTTCGTAAATTACACAAAAATCTGAACCTAAGTATCTTCTTTTAGTACTTTTCCTTCCTAAATTTAATATCTCAAAGATTGGAATTCCCAATATTAATGTTTTCAAGCTCAAAATTTTCAAATTTACAATTTCTAAATTTTTTAATTGATATTTTCAAAACTAAAATTTCTACTCTAACAGTTTTCAACTTTGAATCTCTCGAATTCAGAATTCCCATAGAATTCCTAAAATTCGCAAGAGATCTCAGGAGGAATTAAAAATGTTCCAAATGTATCACCAACGTGGCAGTCAAAGGGTTAAACCGGCGGTAGTTCTAGTGTAAAAGGAGAGGAAATTTAGCGTCGGGTAAAATGTCAACATCCTTTCTTCGTATGCAATGACGAAGTCGCACTTGGGTAGTAAGCACGTTTCGTTGTTTAGTCTCTCTATCTTGCCAGTGTCGTGCGATCTGTTGTCGCCTAAGATCGCTCGAGTCGACGACTCGATTGAGTAAATGCCACTTGTTCGGTTTAGTGCCTGGAAAGAAATTAGAATCAGAAGGCTTTTGCATGCGAGTCCCGTTTTTGCAGACAGGTAAAAGATCAGCTAGCACAGTCATCTTTCCGTTCATTTGTCCGGGCAACGACGAGCAACGTGGGATTGATGATCGATGATCGATGATGATACACTCGTTTTTCTCGGACGGCACTAAACGGCGCGAAGAACAAAACGTGCGACACGAGTAAAGGAGATCAGTGAGCCGTGTGTGATCGATGATCGATGAACGGTTGATGATCCATGATGACAGCCTGGCCGAACGAGTTTTGTCTGTCTGGTCGTGGAACGTGTCGCCATTTCCATCCATCGACACTTCCTTTCGCACGTTGACGACGAACACGAGACACATCCACCGATGCTTAACGGCCGATTAATCGTATTAATTGTTATTATATGATCTACATTGTTAATACACTGCCGGATGCCGTTTGCTAGGCCGCTTAGTCGACACTTGCTACGGTTTTAGTTTACTCAGACCATTTTAATCGATGTTTCAGGTTGACGGTTTTTAACAGCAGAGATTTTGGGCGCCATTTTGTGCGAATTTTTAGAACTTCGTTGCTGTTTATGAGATTTATTATAGAGAATCTATAGTCTAGCTGAAATTAATTAACGGCTTGATTTTGTTAACGATTGAACCCCTTTTAATTTACTTTTAATGTATATAGTGAAAATCTGTTTTTTTTCTTTTTTTTTTTTTTAAGCTGTACGAATTGAATTGTTGTTATCAAATTTGTTTTTGGTGCAGAATAATGGTATTATGTGAAGAAAATACGTGTTAACGTCGAATTATATTTTTTTTCTGGTGGGGGTAGCAACCTTGAGCGATCGATTGATTTCAGACAGACTATAGCACACTGGACACGCTTCGTAATTTAATGCACGTGCTGCTTTTCTATAAATTACACCGAGATTATGTTACTTTTTAAGACTGATTATTCACGTTCGAGTTGCGTACGTGCTATATTTAGTGATGAGGTGCTTTGCAGCGCGGTTACGTTTACGATGAAACGACACAGAAATTAGTGTCTCTAATTACCACAAACGTTCGCGTATGAGATGCGTTCTAGAACAATCTAGTCAGTGTCTAATGAACTAAGTGAAACTTCTATTACCACGTTCGAGTTAATCGTTGATTAGTCATTAAAACCAGACCTGGCCCGTCTCTGATGCACAGCAAATTACGATTAATTAACAGAACACCAGCGAACACTATAATTGGAGGGTCGATCATCAGTGGATGTCAATTCTGCTCCTGATTCACGTGCGAACGAATCCTTTTTTTTTTCCTCTTTTCTTTCAAAAAAAAAAAAAAAAAAACAAAAAAAAAAGGGACGTTGCTTCGTGTCACTTGAAGGGTTGGAACAGAAGAGAAATGAAAAAATTGGATCGTCCAGCTCGACGGAAAAGTATAGTCGCGAGGCAGACAAGTCATGTTTAAACATAATTATATATATTTATACGTATGTATAGATGCATGTTCTCATATAGCGACATTATTATAAGTATAATAACTTAGATACAAAGTGTACGGAGTAGAGTAAATTAGTGTTACACATATTATTATTATTATTATTATTATTATTAATTATTATTATTATTATGGCGTGGTTCTGTGTATACGTGAAGAGAAAAAAAGGGGGGGGGGGTGCAAAGAGGCACGGTTTATCGACAAAATTATGAATTCCACGGGGTGAGCTAACATATATATATATATATATAACATCATGGTCCGAAAAAAATTCAAAACACGCACGTGCACATATACACATTGTTTCGTTTCTTTTTTTTTTTTGTTTTTGTTTCACACGTCGGATGGGGATGACACAATAACAATACAAAGGTTGTCGCATTCTTTTTCCCGGTTTTTTTGCTCCAAAAAAAGGGTGACTCGGGACGGAGCATCCCATACATTTTTCGTTTTCATGGTTTCTTTCTCCGAATTTCTCTGTCTCCTGTTCTCGTTTTAGTCACGAATGAGTGCAGGCAAAGGTGGAGGGCGTTTTCGGGACACGAGACGGTACCTCCAAGATGGCGTTTCTGGCTTCCGGGAAAGGCTTTGGAGGGAAAATTCGCGAACCGCCGAATATTTACAACCTCCGACAAACTTCGATCATTGTCTTTCACGCCTGTTCCATTTCCTCTAACCTTTAGCGTTCTCAATTTTTGCAACGTGTTAACCGACGGGCAGAAGCCAGAAGCACCTTTGTTACAAATTAATGATAATTACTTAAATTAATAACTAGGAAGAAAACCCCGAGAACGAGCGGTTATTGATTATAATTAATTGGATTGAACGGTACAGCGACGATGATGCTTTCGTTCCACATTCTCATGCTTGTTCGTTTTCGTTCATTCTCTGTTTCGTTCTCACTCAGGTCTTTTTCGCTTTCACTCTTAACCTTTTTCTTTTTGTTTCCTTTTTTTTTTTCTTACGTTTTCGATCTTTTTTTTTTGGTTTCTTTTTTTTTTTTAGCACTTTCTACACGTTAACTGTTTCGCTCTCTGTGTCGTTCGTGGACGTTCGAGATGCGCGTGTGCAAGAACGTTTTTTTTTTTTTTTTTTTTTTCTAAGCTTTACAAACTTTTCGTTTCGTTTCGCGCTTGTTTTTGTTTTTCGATTCTTTCTCCCTTTTGATGGTTTTGTTGTTTACTATAACTTTCTTTTTTTATTTTTACGTTTGTTTGCTTACGACGTCGTTCGCTCTCTTTGGACTTTTTGCTCAGAGTTCTTTAGTACGTACCGGGGGTGAAGCGTTCTACAGGTTTGTATTGATGGGGGTAGATCTGCCTCGGTGAGTAACCGTAGATCTCACGGTGGACGGGCAGGTACCTTGGGAAAATAACAAGAATATCGATCAAGTAATACAGTACACCTGCAATTAATCATTTATTGTAAAATAAATATTTGAGGGTGACAAAAATTTGTATTGATTTTCAAAATCTAATAATTTGTAATTGTTTAATTTTACGAGAACATTCATATTTATATTTGTTATCTTTAATTTACATCGTTCATTGATAAATATCCCTTTGTAACTTTTAATTCTATTGTCAGTAGTATTATTATAGCTTTGGTTATTTTTTAATCAGACTAAACACCTATCCATTGAACGTGTCTGTCTACTCAATGTCTGCCTAACTCAATTTCTAATGTACGTGACTTCTAAGTGTAAAAATACTTCCTAAAGTTTCACTGTATGACCAAGAAGGAGAGGAACAATGGCGAATTGGAAGTATCAAAGCTCAAGCTCAAAAATGGCCACGTCACTTATCAGACACTTCTGCCAATTTAATGGCACTCACAATAGTTTCGAAAGAAGTGTGTTCAGTTCTTTTCAAATCAGGAATTACTATCAAGAAATGAACAACAAGGAAGAACAAAAAATACTTCTTAAATTTTCACTATATGGTCAAGAAGGAGAGGAACAATGGCAAATTGGAAGTATCAAAGCTCAAGCTCAAAATTGGCCACGTCACTCATCAGATACTTCTGCCAATTTAATGGCACCCACAATATTTTCGAAAGAAGTGTGTTCAGTTCTTTTCAAATCAGGAATTACTATCAAGAATTGAAAAATAAGGAAAAACAGAAAATACTTCTTAAATTTTCACTATATGGTCAAGAAGGAGAGGAACAATGGCAAATTGGAAGTATCAAAGCTCAAGCTCAAAATTGGCCACGTCACTTATCAGATACTTCTGCCAATTTAATGGCACCCACAATATTTTCGAAAGAAGTGTGTTCAGTTCTTTGCAAAACAGAAATTACTATCAAGAAATGAACAACAAGGAAGAACAAAAAATACTTCCTAAAATTTTCACTATATGGCCAAGGAGAACTTCTAAGTGTGACATTAATTAATAAATAGAATCTTACCTGTATCCAGGAACATTGATGCGATCAGCCGCGTGAATGGGGTTTTCGAAGATGGATTTTCCGAATGGCCACGAGGTGGAATGCAGCAGCTCAGGGTAATCCGAGCGGAAAATGCTGCGGGGTCTGTGCGTGTGTTCAGGGGCTCTGATATCATCGGTGCCTGTAATCATTAACGATTTTATTTACATGTCAACATCTTTAAAGGCGGTTCAATGTCACTGGAATAATAAAACGTATGGTACAATATAAAATCGTTCAGTTATTACGAAAATAGCGTAAATTTGTAAATGTTTATTAGAAGCCCTACAGAATCACTCGAATTATCATAGTTGAATTTTATTTTAAAAATTGAGAAGACAGTTTAGCTATTAATGAAATTAATGAATTATTTTAGAAGGCAATAATTTTAATAATTATAATTTTATATTATAATTTTAATCTCTTTAGATTAAGTATTAAGTTGCGTTAAACTGTTTAATTTTTGATATTAAATTTAAGCCTTTGCGCTCGTCAGGTGACTGTCAGACACCAAACGATAATTTTGCAAATTTTCAAACTCAAAGGGTTAAATAGTTACATAAGTAAATTTTAGTAGATTGCTTAATTAAATCAAATAAAATTCAATATTAGTAAATCTTATCGAATATTTTACACTTGAAAATCTTCGAAGTATTATTGAACGACCACGAAACACTATTCGAGGGCAACGGGTTAATTTAGGGGATTACCTTTCAAGGCTCGGACATAACTCTGCCAGAATTTGGCCTTCCTTGTGATGGGCTCGTTGCGCCCGATCATGTCGAGATTGCTTCTAAAGCGCGCGTCCATTTTGCCGCTCTACTGAACTGCTAACCACACTCGTTCGCTAAAATAAACGAACGTTAGTTACGTTGAATAGTTTCTGAAAATACTTCTTCTTTTTCTTCTATTTCAACGCGTTCAGACATCGTGTGACCCAATTCGTACGCGGCAGGGAAGGAAGATCGACGATCTCATCTGTTTCGAATTTAATGCTGGAATCGCTCTTTCTTGTGTTAGCGATGAGAATTAGTTTTGTAAGCGATTAAATGTTAATCACTGTCACAATAGATGTTTCGTTGTTAATTGATCATTTGATTGACGAAGCTTTTTTAAAATTTCAAATCTCAGATTTCAGATTTTACGTATTGAAAAATTTTAATTCTAAATCTTTCTTTAAATTTCGAAACATTAAAAATCTCATATTTTCAAAAAAATAAAATTCATAACCAGTGGTTAGGTGTAATAATAGTTAACGTCTTGTTATCTTTCCTGTTGTAAATTGTAGCTCATTTCCGGAATCCAATGTCATGTAAATTTTGTTTCACCGCTCTTTTGTTTGCCAACGTTGTAAACGGACCTATTTTTAAACGGATTCGTTGAAAATTTTCAACATCACGAATTTCAGCTGCTGAACTGTGCTTAACGGTTAAATTGAGAACAATCAATTCTTCTCGTTCTAAGAAAATTATTTTCACTTCTGATTTACAGACTAGTGCTACGAACTTAGCAGAGTCTTAACGTTAAGAATTAGAAAAATCTGAAATTTAACAGTTAAACAATTGAAATCTTAAAACGGATTCAAATTTTGCTAAGAGTAAAATACTTTAAAATAGTACTCCGAAATATTTCGTTCGGCTGAAATATAAACTAAGTTTGTCGAATTAATCGTTTTGAACACTATTTAACGAATACAAGTTGTACAAAATTTTTATACAGTACAATTGTACAGTACAAGTATAACAGTACAGCAAATTCGATAAGTTTAATGCCTGTAACGCAAGTAGCCATAGAACACGCTAAAAATACGAAACTTATCGACGATAATTCGCAAAGGTGTTTGTTGGCATCGTGTCGTTTTCTAAGTATAGTTTGCGTATTTTTCACGGTCGATTTCTTCATCATTCTTGTTAAACATAATTTTGCAATGTATCTCTATGAACTACCTTTTAAATGTCAATCAAAAATAAACATCTTACTGGACGCAAAATTTAACATCGTCTTTATATGCTTTTATGATTTAAAAGAGTGTAAATTTTTAAACAGAAACGTTAAATATCAATGAGACGTTTCATTGAATGAAACGCAGAAGTTCGAATTCGCTAGTCCTGCTCGAAAACCGTAGTCGTTCCGTTTTCAAATAGCGAGCGGTATTACGTGTATTACGATTGGCGGCGGCATTCCTCGGATCAGCCAATCGAGGACTGCGACACAAACAGGAGCATCGCCTTTTCTTTTTGTTGACGCAACACAGTGCCACTAATTTTAGCAACGCGCGCACTTCATACTCGGCCTGGATCATCCGAACGCTTTCGCACGTATTCCTATTTCATTCTCGGCAAGAGCGATCGAAGGTCATCGAGAATAAATTTGGAAGACGTGATCTAAATCGACCGCCGTCCATTAATGCCTATTCCTGGCGACCGAGTTAATTTCCTGGTAATTACATTAGTCACTGAACGTATTTCTGTATAGTAATCAAATCGATTGTTAATGAACCCTGTGTCACACGTTGTTAAAGTTGTTAACGTGTCTCCTGGTAAGAATTACGATCAATTATTCGTATCCATTAGGGAATGATTTTGTGTCCGATAAATTACGAATTTTTAAAATGTTACGAAATAGGTTAGTTGCTATATGTAGGGGTACACTTGTGTGAATAGTTTTGCACGCTGTACTAAATACTTTTAGATTTATATACATAACTTTAGTTAATGATTTAATTATCGTTTAATAAATTTTCATTTCATTTCGTTCAAGCTTAGGAAAAGTGCTAATTCGTATTTTACATTGTAATACTTGCATAATTATTGGCTGTTATTAAAGCTATTTTATGGTAAAAGATTCTTGTGTCATAATTTCAAAAAGTAGCACAGTTCTTTGTTCATCAGGTAAAATAGAGCAGCGAATAATGTCCTTTTATACTAACAGGTGTCTCTGAGAGCTGTATCGAGGCAGTGAATGTGTCAAGTTGCAACTTTAACATCAAAAGATTCGTCTTCATCTTTAATTACGCTTTTCTGCAGTTTACAGCTTCTACCAAGGGAAGTGCACAGAAATTATTCTATTTTATTCTTTTTTTCATTGGTTTCAATAATGGGAACATTTTTAAACAAAAATGTTACAAGTACTAAATAGAATACTTGTTACAGATATAAAGTAAAATACATACAATACAGAATTTTACTTTTTCTTTTCTAGAAGTTTCATTTCTAAATAAGCTTTTTATATTAATTTTGGAACACTATATATATTTTTTTTTTCCTACATGTAATTTAAAATAATAATTTACTTAAATCAGGTTGCCTTAGTCATGCCACTTTAAGTTCTTATTTATTACATATATAATTTCCAAACAGTACATAATAGACATATTCATAACTAACTCTCCAAATATATAAAAATTATATTAATTCCCTAATTGTTTCAAATTACACTTCCCGCCATCTATATCAGTAAGTCTCAACCTTTTTTCTCGCCCTGTTACCCTATCGGTATATGATCAAGTCACGTACCACTTGATAAACAGTATTCAGTATACCCCAGAAAATATTTTGAACGAGAAACTGTTTCACGTATGAAACGCAAGAATGCTCCTCACAATTTTCCTTCCCCTCTTTACAAACTATCCCAAATCGAGGCTCTAAATTTTTGTCCGCTACTGTGTACATAATGGGTTGGCAACCAAGTTCCCGCCGTTTTATTAAATTTGTTAAAAGTTTATTTTTCAATAAAAGTTAACAACTAATTAATCAATAATGTGTTCTCCCTTATTGCATACAACTTTTTCCCAACGATCAACAAAATTTTCAATACCTCATTCATAGATATCACCCAGTTTCGATTCGAAAAATTCATCCAACCAAGCTCTCAATTCTGCATTTGAAAGAGATCTTTTTTCAAAAAAAAAAAACAGCAGGAACTTAGTTGCCAACCTGATATAATCGGGTTCAGCTCGCATACCACCTGGGAATATTCAATGCACCACTGATGGCACGCGTGCCACAGCTTGAGAATCATTGATCTATACCACTTCTCTCGCGTGCAAACTTGTACGTCGCGTTAGGTTAAAAGGGAAAATAAGAAAAAGCTCGGTGGTCGTAGAGAACGATGCGGTCGTGACGTAAGAGTCCCGGATTCGCGGTCGCTATATTTAGGCTGCCCGGGCCCCGGTCCGTTTTTAGTCGGAAACAGGTGGACATCCAAGCCTGTGCGAAGGCAGCATAGCCGACGAGTCTCCGGCTGACTTTGACCGATTTTCACGAACCCCCCATCGGAATGGGCTCCTTTATGCCCGCGGCGACGATAATGACCCATTAAACGGCACGCGGCCACCCTTCGGTCCATGGGATTCCATGAGACTGGGTCAATCAGCGGATCGCGGCTGCTCGAACCGGTTTTGTTATCCGAGACGGGTATTTCGATCGGGTCTGGGAATTTTTATGCTTCGCGGAGGTGGAACATGCCGATTGTACAAGATGATTCGACGATGGCTGGAGGTGGCCATTATTTTGGAGTTGGAGCGTGGAAAAAAATGTTTCGTAACTTTCGCGGCTATTTCTGAAAATTCAAACGTCACGTAATTTTGAAATATTGAAATGGATCGATGATATGTAATATTTGTGAAAATGATGTATAATTAAGATATGAGTTTATTAGTCAGACTCAGAGGTTAAATAGACATATATGTAAATTTTAGTAAATCACTTAACTAAACTAAATGACGTTTAATATAGGCAAATCGTAGTAAAGATTCCGAATTTGAAAACTTTTGAAGTTAGTATCATTAGATGACTAACAGTCACCTATCGAGTGCAAATGGTTAATTCGGAAAAGTTAACAATTTGCAAATTTGTTGATAGTACTATTCTGTTCTTCTGCCTACGATATCTATCGAAGCCAGATAAAATATGTTGTATGTATATCATCTTGAACATTCTTCGCATTCTTGCTGCAAAGAAAATTTGTCATTCCTAGTGTTTCAAACAGACTATTTGCCTTTCCTATCTCAACTATACTTGGCTATCTCGCTACTCTAATTCCTTTTGATACAACAGCTCTTTCTTTCACTCCAAATACAGAGACATGCATTAATACTGCTATTGAAACGAAGGAAGATTAGGGACCTGAAGGTTATCGACTGCGATGTTAACCTCATAAGTGACATATCGACATATGTATTACAAAATGCTTAACACAAATATTGGTTTCCGCTTATTGTTCGATGCGTATGTGTTTTAGAGGGGGGTGTCGTGTATTGGATTAAATAAGCCACTTAAGAGATTAACAATCGACCACGATTTCCAAGTCTCCCAATACATTCTCAACTGAAGCAAGTATTTAATGCTCATCCAATTTTCACGTTACCATCAAACAGTTTCGCTGGACATGTAAATTAAATAAAATAAGCCACTTAAGAGGTTAAGAATCTACCACGATTTCTAAATCTCCCAATACATTCTCAACTGAAGCAAGTATTTACTGCTCATCCAGTTTTCACGTTACCATCAAACAGTTTCGCTGGACATGTAAATTAAATAAAATAAGCCACTTAAGAGGTTAACAATCGACCACGATTTGTAAATCTCCCAATACATTCTCAACGGAAGCAAGTATTTAATGCTCATCCAGTTTTCACGTTACCATCAAACGGTTTCGCTGGACGTGTAAATTAATTAAAATAAGCCAGTTAAGAGGTTAAGAATCTACCACGATTTCTAAATCTTCCAATACATTCTCAACTGAAGCAAGTATTTAATGCTCATCCAGTTTTCACGTTACCATCAAATAGTTTCGCTGGACATGTAAATTAATTAAAATAAGCCAGTTAAGAGGCGAAAGCGCAGAGACGAAGTGCAGAGTGGTGTAATCAAGGTTTTGATGCGTCCGAACACGCTTTTGAACGATATGTCCATCCACGGAGAGACCACGCGTGTAATCTAGATGGCCGCTAAAAATACTCGCGGCGCGGTCAAGCAAATCATCCGGGGCGTAGGTCCAAAAACTGAAAATACGTGTCGACCTGCGTGGTGTGACTTTTCGTTGCTGGCTGTGGCCACGTTTTAAGTTCTCAAACCCGGCGCGTTCCACTTCCGTGCGTCATCGTGGCGCATACGTACTCTTACGTACCACCGTAGGCCAAAAGTGTGCGATACCACCTGATCCACATCTTTATTGCCTTATTACCACACTGTTGGCCAACGTGGATTAATCATGCAACAAATTAATTCACCATGTCCGTTTGACGGGGCAACTTCGTTTTCTTTTCATTCTTTTTAAGAATGTTTAGAGTGTGCGCAGGTACAGTAGCGGGCAAAAGTTTAACACTATTCCTACCAACACTTCGCGTATACTTATTCCTATCGCGACATTCTCACGTAAAACAGACTACAAATTTTTCTCAGAAACTAAACAATGAAAAAAAAGTGAATATTGAAAAATGCATTATAGGTTTATTTGAGGAAAAGTATAAAATTTAAAGGCGATTCGATTACGTTGTATATGTGAAATTCTAATCGAAATTTTAAAAACGGTCATTTGACCGGTCGTGGTAGAAATAGTGTTAAGATCAAAGAGTCAAAGAAATTAAACTGTCTGATTTATAAGGAATAGTATGATAAATAAAATTTACATTCTCTGCTAATTAATAAATAATGTTCTACCGTAATAACGATAAAAATGAATGTACAGATAATATTTGCAAACCATAAAACTATGTTCTGCATTGTACTCTCATCTTAAACTTTTGTCCACTACTGTATGTGGGGAAAAGTTACTTATTTAATTTCCAAACTTTTGTATCGCGTTGGTCGTTGGTTTAAGATAAACAAAGTTTGATCGGTATTAATTTATGTTGTTTTTTTTTAATTTTAAGAAGGTTGTCTTTCACACGGTTACACATTTTCCTTGTTAAATGGGTTATTACCCGCGTAATAAATAAATAAATAAATAAATAAATAAATTCCACGGTAAATTTTTTAGTGCTCATACTGTTACGAGAAATTTAAATGTACGAAAAATTGAAAACTAACCTAATATACAGAAAACATAGGAAATATCTAAAATAATATTTAGAAAGCAACAGAAATTGTTCTTTAAATTTCATTGATAAAAATATAAATTTGCACGAAAATGCTTGCTGTCTTCCTATTGGTGCATACACCGATTTATCCATAAATAATGTTTCACGATTTTGCTAAGGCTTGGTCTCACACTTTTGCCGGGCAGTCTATGCACGTTAAATGACAGTGGAAGGAATCGTATAATCGAAACGTTTGCCAGACTACTGGCAGACACGTGGATGAGGCCCGATGACAGCTGATAGCATTGGGTGCCCCGCCACCTGTCACCTGTTGTTTCATTGTTCCTTGCCAGCGCGATCCGTCAGGATGCATCACGGTTAGGAATGTTCAAGGCTTGGCTGTGATCAGTGATCCACTGATCCTAATTGGATTGCTTGGCATTTTGGATCTTCGAAGGGTTAGGTTCGAGATAGTTTCAATGTTCAAGAAGAGGATAGCTGTGTATATCTATATTAAATCGTGACGTGAATGTATAATATAGGTTAACAATTATTTGGGTGTAATTGATGAATTGGTATTCGTCACGAATTTTCTTTCTTTAGAATTTCTTGTCAAGTTCATTTCATTGGTTCATTATTGGATAATTTTTAGATTGAGTTCCACTATATAAGTAATATCTTCTTTCAATCGATGAAGATTTAGTATTTCTAAAAAATTGTAAATAGTACTTTGACACTAAAGTTGTGTTCCACTCTGACTGATCAAATAGATTGAATTATATTACATTAATAATTTATCTTAATAATTATATGCTGTCATTATAATCATTATGTTTCGTTCCTACTAAATGAAAAATTTGTACAGAGGTTCTTCTGTTAAATTTCGATGACTAAAAATCGATTTTTGGTTTAACACTAGAACTATCGACAATTAAAGTGTACTTATTTGTATGGAAGAAATCAAATTGAAAATTACATGAAAAAATACCGACTGCATGGAAAACAAATCTTTATTCATGTCTTTTGTAAAAAATCATAGTAAATTCTAGAAGTTTTACAACTGTGAATTTATAAGGCTGGTATGATGAAGGCTGGTAATTCTAGTGTTAATAATGGAATTTATATTGAACTGGTTCTCGTTGGCATTTCAAATGTTATTACCAGCAAAAAGCGTAGAACTCGACGAGCGTAACAGCGTCAGAGACGTTGTTCAAGTTGAAAACTTGCCAGGTAGCGAACGAATTTTCTAAGTGTGCTCCTTTAAACTGCCGGCGGTTTCGCGTGACTCGCTAAAGGGTTGCACGAGACCGCCACGGAGCCGATGGAAACTTTCGCGCATCGGCCTTCAACGATGAAACTTTAACTATCAACCGAAAACAGTCAGCTCGACACGTTGCGGTGAAACGCGAGAACCGGAGAAAATATCAAACGCCTAGTTACAGCGGAAGTTTCTTTCGCTACTGCTGTTCCAGTAAAAGTTGCGAAAAACTCCTTAGAAATCATCCTTGCAACGGAAGTATATCATTGAAAACTGCTTACGATTTAGCGACGTATCATTTATGCAGATTTATTAATTTTTTATTGTTTTTACTAGAAAATATTGTTTTTCGTTAAATATTCAATATTAATCACTTCGATGAAATATTAAATATTAATCACTTCAATAAAATATTAAATATTAATTACTTCAATGAAATATTAAATTAATTAATCATTTCAATGAAATATTAAATTAATCATCTCAATGAAATATTAAATTAATCATCTCAATGAAATACTAAATATTAATTATCTCAATGAAATATCAATTTCATAAAATAATGAATGTCATCAATGACTAACTGAACAATTTTCAATCATAACGATAATAATGAAAACGTTTGAAATCAATATTAAAAATTGAAAAAAATATTTTGGCTACATGTTAAGTATAGCTGAATGAAATATTCAGTGTTTAGAATACTCTTCAATTAGCGGTTTGCATTTAGGAAGCTACACAGATGAATAAGAACGAGGTAAGGAGATTCAGACAGTCACTAGTCAGACATGCTGGAAAACGGGTTGAACCCATAGATGGTCATAAACGCGAGGCAAGGTCAAGTGGATCATTGCTTGTTTATAAATATTGGATCTATCTATAGAACTATTCCGATCGACAAATAAACGATCTATATTTCTCTTTCGAAAATAAATAAGTCGTCGCGTCACGCTTGCGGGAATCTCGAAAAATAAACAGAATCGAAGAGATGAAAGCACCGTTGTAGATGTAACCCTCAACTTGTACTATGAAATTTTTGTTACATAACTGGAACCCTTGACGAAGTGTTGAAAATTATAAAAATTGCAAATTAAGTTAATGTAAAATAATATAAAGAAAAATTAAGTTCCATTTTTCGCATCCTTTGAGTTAGTTTACAGGTAATGAAATTATAATCTCGTTAAATTTATCGGTATATTTTTGCTGAAATCGCCATAAATTTCGAGAAAATGATCGAAAACGTGGATGACACACGATAACTGTTTTGATTCGATATCGAAGTTTTGCCGGTGTAAGAAAGTAGCCTTTTCGCGGCGTTTATATTTAGCCGGATGTGGCCGAAAGTAGTGACGCCTTAATTCGGTCAGACGCGTAGTTTAACTTGTCAAGCGGCGCGAGGCGCCTCTTGGCACTTGTGACGTACCTATGATATTAAGAGAATGAGCAATCTGGAGCGTGTCGCTTTGGGCTGCTCGTAATTTTATACACATTACATCGTCCACCCGAAATCTGTAGCGATCCATCTAAATTACCCGCGGATTCCGTTTCTCCCGATCTCTGGCATTCGGAAAATTTCCGTTAACTGTAACCTTCCAGAAACGACTAGAAATAATCGTAGTTCATTCAACAGTCTCGAACTATTATCGAAACGAATCAAGCGGGACGCAAAATGGCCACAATTCTTTTTCTAATATTATTATCTGTGAAATTTATATTAAGCCGTAACCCTTTATTGGAAACAATTTTAACCGGCTACAAAATTTAAAATTCTCTGTTGTTTTCAATACTATTAGAAATGCATCAAGTGGGAAATAAAATGGCTACAATTCTTTTTCTAACATTATTTTCTGTGAAATTTATATTCAGTCGTAACCCCTTATTAAAAACAATTTTAACTGGCTACAGAATCTAAAATTCTCCCTTGTTTTCAGTACTATTAGAAACGTATCAAGTGGGACATAAAATGGCCCCATTTTTTTTTCTAATATTTTTTTCTGTGAAATTTGTATTAAGTCGTAACCCTTTATTGAAAAAAATTCTATCCCTCTACAAAATCAAAAATTCTCCGTTGTTTTCAATGCTATTACAAACGCATCAAGCGGAACACAAAAAATGGCCACAATTCTTTTTCTATTATTATTCTCTGTGAAATTCCTATTAATCCGTAGCCCCTTATTAAAAACAATTTTAACCGGCTACAAAATCTAAAATTCTCCCTTGTTTCCCGTACTATTAGAAACGTATCAAACGAGACACAAAAATGGCCACAATTCTTTTTTTAACATTAATATCTGTAAAATTTCTATTAAGTCATAACCCTTTATTAGAAATAATTTTAACCCTCTACAAAACCTAAAATTCTCCGTTGTTTTCAGTACTATTCGAGTAGCTTCCCTTTTTTTCTACCTCCAACGTTAAAAAATTTTGCCATTCTCCATGAGACTCCACCGGAAGTAACTTTGACCCCGTTCGAACCCCATTATCCAATTATTTCCCCCGAAACGACCATTGGAAGTGGTCCAAAATCAACGACAGATTTTACTAAGTTTCCTTAACGAACATTTCTACCCCCATTCGCGAGCGGCGCAACGGATAAGTGGACCACAGTCAAGATGGCGCTGTGTATCCTCTGGCAAAAAGTGTTTCGCGTTTTAACCGCAGAAAGGGAGCGGCTATAACAGACACGTCGGACTTGGCGGCATCCCGGGGATATTTTTATCCCGACAGGCACGCCGCCGCGCGTTACATAACTGCCAAACAAATCGCTGCCAATTATTATAAACAATCCGCCCGGTTGTGATTGGCACACGCGCGTACACGTACCAGCTCGTACAAAAGCTCGATCTGCATACGTGTGTGTGTGTGTGTGTGTGCGCGCGTGTGTGTACTATCTTTTGAAAAAACACGCGGCGGCAACGTACGGTCTGCCTTGAATTGGTATGCGATAGCAGCGAAACCGAGACGCGAGTCGCGCCAACTATTGCAAACGCGCTTCCACGAAATTAGAACTTCGATTCGGGACGGTGCGCGGTGTCTCGAACGCGGCTCGGCTGCCATCGGGATCGATCGATCGATCGATGGATCGTTGAACGCACTGAGTCACTGATTTCGATTCGCTATTGACCGTCTTTCACGATTCGTGATCTATAATGATAATGTGTCGATTACGGTGTCACTGATTTTTTTCGAGCGTTTCTCTAATAATTCGTTTGTTATATACAGTTTCTTTTGGAATAGGAAGTAAAATATATATATATATATAGTAGTGGACAAAAGTTTAAGACCAAAGGGTCAAAGAAAATGAATGAATGAATTAATAAGAAATAACAGTATAAATAAAATTTGTATTCTATCGTAATGACAATCAAAAATGAATAGATAAAGGATATTTGCGAATTATAAAATTATGTTTTACATTGTCCGGTCGTCTTTAACTTTTGTCCGCTACTGTACATGTATGTATACATGTGTTTCATATCTTGTTATTAAATCATGACACACGACAAAAATACATAAACGGTGTTACAGTTGTTATCATGTTACAATCGGTTATACTGTCATGCATTATGTAGATTACTCTGATGAAAACATCGGGCGTAAACACAGTCAGGGATCTCCTGTGCTCTTTCTTTTCGCAAATGAGACTGCAACGATCGTTGTCGAGGAGAAAGGAAAAATTTACTTTCCTCGCCAGAAACCGACCTTCAGGTACCATTAAATGGTACCTCGATCGTTTTCGTCTCAATCGTGGCCAACTTATTTACAGTTCAATCGGTTAGTTCGTCTTTCTCACAGCTGGGTTAGTAACAAAGTCAATGATTAGTCGTACAAAATAACACGCAGCAGTGTGAGAACGTTGGAAAATCGTGATACAATAGAAAACATTGAACGAGCAGATCGTAGTCTGCGGGTTAATGAAAGAGCGAATTCCTACTAAATATACGGCAGAGGAGAAGCGCAGCGTCCAGTCAGGCGTTCTTTTCCCCTCTTTGTCTTTTTTTTCACTGGCTCACACACGGAATAGTTATACATTGCGAACGTGTATCGACGATCCTCGATCTTCCCTCCAGTTCTATTACGTCCTCGATCCACGGAGCGTGTCGCACTCACGGTTGTGTTCTCCGTCTCGATTTCTCTCACCCTTCAACGCGACCTCTTTTTTATTCTCTCTTCCCCTTTTCTTTTCGATCTGAATCGCGCGAGATCCGATTTCTTTTCTTTTCTTTTTTCCCCTCTTTCTTTCTCCCGCCCCTGTTCTCAACAGTGAAACGACGAAAAAGAGACGCGAGGCAGAATGGAGAAAATGCAAAGTCGTACTCGAGCGAACTGGAATTATTCGTGATCGATGGAAATCAGCCCCCCCGTTTTCCTTTTTTTTTCTTGTTATTTTTTTTTTTTTTTACCTAAGTATTTCGATCGACCGTTCGGTTCGAGGATTGGACCTTAGACTGGGCGGCTGCCGCCAAAAGTGTGGACTAGTATACCGGGCGTCGGTACGGTGGCGCCGACCTGCCGGCGAGTTTCCGCGACTCGCCACGCGACATTTATGGCACAACCCCCGCCAACGAGCAGCGATTGGTCGATCGGCGAGCCGGAAACCTCTGCGTCCTCTCCTCGGCCTGACCACTTACGCGTTTCGTCCACTTGTTTCCACCACGGCGACCCGTGCGTCCTCACGGTCGCTGCACGCCCACGCGTTTCTGTTTTTCTTTTTCATTCGCCCTTTTATGACTGTTTCAGGGTCGCTCGAAACGTGCGTCGAATCGATGCTTCGCAGGCTAATCGTTTTTCGTGAAGTAGCTAATTTCTTCCCTTATTTTTGTAATTATTTAGGTACTGTTTTGAGGATCCTAATCGAAAGTGTGTAATCGTTAGATATTGGAGTTTTATCAATAATAACAATTTGTTCATTCATTTATTTATTTGACGGATAAACACTCTTTACAAAGAAGTAATACAAATAAAAATGTAATAAAAATAAAAGATAAAAAAAGTAATAAAAATAAAATATTTAAAGATAAAAGTAAAAATAAAATTAAAAGGAGGACATTTTCATAGAAACTTATACGGGATACATTGTTCTACATCATAAGATTGGAAAAGAAGACTGCGAAGTACTGCAATGCTTATAACTGAAGATTTATAGCCTCTAGCAATCTGGTTGCCTCAGCCTTAAAACTGTAATGATAATAATGTTAAAACTAATAATAATAATAATAATAATAATAATTTTATTTAACGGGCTTGTAGCCCTTTTACATCAGTTGAGAAATTACATAGAGTGTTCGAGAGAACTTACAATCGTACAGATAAAAAAGGTTGAAATTATCAGACATTAGCAGCTCTGAAAGAATTAAGAGTGAAAAAGCGAAGAAATTTAAGTGTACATTATACTTATTGTCTATTTGCATCAATCTAGCAACACAATTGTGATAATATTGAAGATGCTATTTCTTTAAGAGATAGATCTGTTTTAGAATTTTCTAATTTGTCGCTGGATATTTTTGAACACCTTATTTCTTCCTTCTTGGCAAACACTTCAAATTTTATGAAACCATTTCTTTCGAAACAGCTTTCTTTATGATTCTGCAATACAGTTTTCGGTTACTTTCAGATAATTCTGATTAACGTTCGTGTACATATAGCATCAAATCCTTTATTTAGCAGCCGTTCGTTTAGCAACCTTCGATTATGTTCCGGTTTGTCAGTTGTCGATACAAGAATTAACGATGGATTGATTTTAGTCGGCTATTTAGGGAACGTTTATGTTGTGCCGATGATTGACAGGTATTTATGAGGAAATCTTGAGCTATGATTCGCGGCGCAATCGATGCGGTTGGATGTTGGCGTTTCGAGAACGCGGTTTCATCCAGGAAGCAGTTTGTTCCTGTCGTTTCCTCAACGCGATGCCTTTCGTTGCTTCGCGAGCATGCGGAACGTAAAATGTTTCGAGATTAATACGTTTCAGCTATACAGCGAAAGGGGATAAGGAAACGCATGCGGATCCCGAGTCCGGCTATAAATATTCGTTGGCGTTAGCGTGCAAGATTCGTGGTAATTCAAAATAAATTTCGATAGTTCACTTTTATGAAGGTTGAAGGACAACCGGCGGAAATTATAATACTCCTAAATATTTATTTCTATGATATAATACGAATTTATAATAATAATAATAATAATACGAATTCGTTCCAGGTGTCGTGTTCGCAATCGTTTCACGAATTTCATAATTCAACCTTCTGTTATTGCCTGTAAACATTAGATTAGTTTTACTTTTATTTCTTAATTATTTTTATTATTTTTAAAGGCTACTAACTATTATATAAATATTTGTAAATATATTTTTTTTAAATAGACACAAATAATAAAGGAAAATAAAAAAATAACTTCTTTATAAAGGGTGTTTACTCGTCAAATAAATAAATAAATAAATAAATAAAAATTGGCAGATAAAAAATAACCTGCGCTACTTGGTCATTATTCCTGACATAGTTTATTTCTTAATTATTTTTATTTTCACTGTATTACTTCTTTATAAAGGGTGTTTACCCGTCAAATAAATAAATAATAAGATAAATAAATAAATAAAAAGATAGTGACAGATAAAAACTAGCCTGCACTTCGTGGTTATTATTCCTGACATTGTTTATTTCGTAATTATTTTTATTTTCATTGTATTAATTCCTCAAAAAAGGTGCCGTCAAATAAATAAATAGATAAATAAAATGATAGTGACAGATAAAAAAATAACCCGTGCTACTTGATTTTTATTCTTAACATAGCACCAGGCATCGGTGTTGTAAACTGAATTACATTACACTTACGCTAATTGATCACGAGACACCGAGACGATCATAAACAACCGTCTGAACATTTGATCATGAATCACCATCTAATTACACGATGCTCGCTTTTACCCCGATCTATACATACATCGCGACAGATCGTTAATACCTCGTTACCATTTTAGGAAAACGCCTTTTCGATAAAGCTACTCGATAGATGTACGTATAGGCACTCTTTTCATACTGGATGAATCATTAACGACTCAGCACCGTGAAAGAATTTACTAATTGCTTCACCCTAATTGTATTCAAACATAGATCTCTATGGATTATTCGTATAACTTCAAAAGTCGCCGCGTATCGCTTCAATAATTTAGATTTATGATACGCGTAATCGTGACCGTTTCACGATAAGGGTAATAATTATGCTAATAACAGCTCTGACAGCTATTCAGTCTGTTGCAGTGCAATTTCACTCGTTCAAACGATTGTCGGTGATAATTCGTGAAAATGGCACCTCGAGGTGCCATTTGGAAATCTCTTTTATTTCGGGACGTTCTATAATAATTTCACCTTTCAACGTTTCTCAGAAAACGTTAATCATAACGTGGATCAAAGGACGACGTGAGAAACGTCGTTTCATGGAGATTTCCCCGATGCTTAATCGATTTAGCGACATTTCTTGCCCAATGTCAACTACAGTGGCTCCAAAAAGTATTCTTACGCTGTATCATAAGGAAATTCATCTGCTTTTGAAATTCTGATTTCAATGAAACTTTATGCGTGTACAGAGTATGGTGTGTCCTGCATTGGAGCAATTTTTTTGGCGGCAAAATATCTTTTATGGGGATTGCTAACGAATCTCAAAGTTTCAGCGATTTTTCACGCTTCAAATACAAGCTTTTCTGTGGTCTTTTTCAATGACAAGGCGATAGAGTATTAAAAATTAAACATTTTCTATTTGAAAAGTTTTGCTTCGTCAAGTACCGTTACAAAGTTATCTTTAAAAAACGGGAGAAAACTCAGAAACTTCAACGCTGGTTTCACCCCTTTAAAATGGCATTTTGATGGTTGATATTAATATAGAGACGAGCGAAAAAAGATGGTTGGTATCACCCTGTAGTTATAAAGTAGCGAGCGAGCTCTAATGAGCAATGAGCATCGATAACAACTGCGACAAGCATCGAACATTTAAGAAGGCTGGTCGATAAGAAACAGAAGATTCCAACCAGAAGATTCCAAAAGAAGATTCCAACATAACTAATAACAAAAGTTGCAGAATGTTAGCACTCAGCCAACAGAATGGGGAGATCTCCCATTTTTTCCTTTGCCATTGATTTTATTTTTGTTTCATTATTGGTTTATCTTGAATTGGTGTTGAATTGATTAAAAATTGTACTTTGGAAAAGCAGAGAATGCATTTGACGAACTGTGACTAATACTTGTTCAAGACTAACTTGATGGTTGATATTAGTATAGAGACGAGCGAAAAAAGATGGTTGGTATCACCCTGTAGTTATAAAGTAGCGAGCGAGCTCTAATGAGCAATGAGCATCGATAACAACTGCGACAAGCATCGAACATTCAAGAAGGCTGGTCGATAAGAAACAGAAGATTCCAACCAGAACATTCCAACACATTTGGATGAAAAGAAGAGATTAATTCATACGCACACTATTACGATCTACGTACCCGTAAAGTTTTATCAAATACTCCTATCAGACTCAGAATTTCAGGGTTAAACGAATTTATTTGTGTCACAGTGTACGAATACTTTTTGGAGCCACTGTACCCAACAACCGTTTACGTATTTCGAGAACTGGCTGCCGTTTTGCTTACCCAATTTTTTTTCTTCCCTCGCCTCAAGTTGAGCGGGCGCATTAAGCACGCGGTCATACCTAAGTGTTGACAAGCTTCAAGCCAAATTGACATTGGCAGTATCCGATGTTACGGTCCTTGAGGTGAGGCCTTCTCCAAGGCTGCACGCACGTGCATCCGTCGCGAAAATGTCATTGCTCGTGCGGGACCGTACGAAATACAGCGTCCGTGTTGCGTTAGAACACGATTTTTTGCGGGCGTCGTGTGTTTCCTTGGATGAAAATAAGAAGAGCAACCGACCGACTGACCCATTTTCCCCGATTTCCTGATTCTTCGTTTTCCGTGCTTCGTCCCGAATGCCACGAAAATGGTAACGCTACTTTAACACTATTCCTACCGACACTCCACGGATACCTATTCCTATCGCGACATTCCCACGTAAGGGAGACTACAAATTTTTCTCAGAAATTAAACAATGAAAAAAGAAGTGAATATCGAAAAATGTATTATAAGTTTATTTGAGGAAAAGTCTAAAATTTAAATGCGGTTCGATTACGTTGTATGTGTGAAATTCTAATCGAAATTTTAAAAACGGTCATTTGACCGGTCGTGGTAGGAATAGTGTTAATGATCGCGGAATATTTTGAACGTTCGTGAAAGCTAATTTTCCTGGTAAGATTTATTATTTTGGGAGATCTGCAAAATTGTAGGGGAGAAAATGGTACCTGTTGGAATGCAGGTTGCATGGTGGATGTTTTCTGAAATTGGTTTTTTATCCGTGAGAAGGTTTATCGGTATTTATAGATCGGGGTTAGGTGCTTGCTAGTTTACAGGGTCTGTTTGAATTTCAAACACGTGCTCGGCTCGCCAGAAAAATGGCACACAGGACCATTGTCGCGTTTGCCAAGGGTACATTTAACTATGGTTTGTTTAAACCAAGAAATACAGCGTTTCACTGAATTGCAAAAATGTTTATTAACTCTGACTAATCTTAAATAGAGTTACGAGAAAGGAGCTCGATTATTTTTTACATGCATTTTTGTAGAAAGGCTGAATTAAGTAATTCTTCAATATATTCTTGCACAGTTTAGCGATTTGAATTTTTATACCATTATAATTTATTTATTGTACGTTTAAGGATTCGTCAATCCTGTAATTTAACATGATCCAATTTTAAGAATTACTACCATGGCAATCCAATATAGTTTTGCAATTGATTTTTTTGATATTCCTTTTTCAATTTTTCGAACTCAAGTACTAAATCTTTTATGATTATCGCACTTTATATGTATTATGATTTTACTATTATTATTATTATGATTTTGTAAACTAATGGTTCTACCTAACAAATGGTTCAACTAATGGGTTCTTCCCCTATAAATAAATATTATTATTATTATTGTTATAACAAAGTACAGATGTTATTATTATTATTATTATGATTTTATAAACTAATAGATTCCTCCAGTATAAATAAATATTATTATTATTATTATTATTATAAAGTACAGATTTTATTATTATTATTGTTATGATTTTGTAAACTAATAGGTTCCTCCAGTATAAATAAATGTTATTATTATTATTATTATTATTATAACAAAGTACAGAGTTTATTATTATTATTGTTATGATTTTATAAACTAATAGGTTCTTCCCATATAAATAAATATTGTTATTATTATTATTTTTATAACAAAGTACAATGATTGATTATACATTATGCTATTTCTTCTTGTTCCCCGTTTTACATTCCGCTTTTCAAGGTGAATCACCTTAATCCCATCTGAAATTAATTGCCAGCTATTATTAAGGATTTATCGAATCGAGACCGTGGCGCGGAACTGACTAACGGATTTATTCTCGACACCGATGCAAAACACATTCCTTTAAATACATCCCGATGACGTCGGCTGATCTTTAAATCGCACGTCACCGGACACGAAAACAGGATGACGCCACTGGAAGATAAGAAGCAAATAACAGACATTTTCCGTACAGCTGCGGCAACTGTTCTCGCAACTCGTTTTGGTGTAGATATCGTAAATTCGTTATAACGCGTGCTGTAAATTAGAGGAGACGTTAAATTTTTACGTTTATGAGAATTTTGTGAAAATAAGAAAAATGTTAGGGGTGAAACACAGTATTTTACTGTTTGGGATATTGTTTCGCTGAGAAATTTTTAGGAAGATGGGTAATATCTATCGATAGACAATTTTTGTAGACTCCCAAAATTTAATATTCAACACGTTCGTCGCTCAGCGTGATTCGGCTGAGTTTCTCGCTGGGCCCAAATCCGATTGCATAGAAAACTGGGGTAAAAGAATATAAAAATAGCAAAAATGTTTACTTTTTATTTTATGTATTTTATATTTATATATATTATACTTCAATGCTTATTCCATCGAATTCCTTTTAAAATTCCAATATAAAATCCTATTTAACTATAAAAAAAAGAGCGTCATCCAAACATGGGTGACGTGGCGACGAACGTGTTAAAAAAATCGGTTCTGAATCTTAGCATTTTAAATTTGAATTTTTGAATTATTGGATTTGAAATATTTAAATTTCAATATTTAAATTATGGATTTACGAGTGTTGTTCTCTCTTAGATTTTTCACAGTGAAAATAAATTGTTCGACAATTAATGCTTTGATTCTTCAACGCAAAATAATGTTAAAACACATCGAAGAGATGAGAACGTAGGACACTAACTGGTGAGAAGGACGGAAGAAAGGTGATCTTTCAGATTTGGCACTCTTTGGTCATCCTCCGCGACCTCCTAGCACGTATATACCGGGTGCTCTAAATGCAACTCTATTTTCGTTGCATGTACCGGTCGACCCAGCGATACAGATCGGGTTGAGACGAATTTATTTTCAATTCGGCCACGGCCAGACCGGCCTACGTGATGTTGATAGACCCCCATGACGTGTTTCTACCTCCCATTCGATCAAACACCTTTCCAATTTCTCTTTATATTATAAATACTTCAAGAAGATTTATTTATTTATTTATTTACGGGAGAAAACCCTTTAGAGTGCATAGAAAAAAATACAATTTAATCGTAAGAGTTTAAACAATACAACAATTGAGATTTGAAGGTAGTATGAGTAGAAAAGAAGTCAATGGATTTGCAATAAATGTTTCTACCTCCCATTCGATCAAATACCTTTCCAATTTCTCTTTATAGTATAAATACTCCAAGAAGATTTATTTATTTATTTATTTACGGGAGAAAACCCTTTAGAGTGCATAGAAAAAAATACAATTTAATCGTAAGAGTTTAAACAATACAACAATTGAGATTTGAAGGTAGTATGAGTAGAAAAGAAGTCAATGGATTTGCAATAAATGTTTCTACCTCCCATTCGATCAAATACCTTTCCAATTTCTCTTTATAGTATAAATACTCCAAGAAGATTTATTTATTTATTTATTTACGGCAGAAAACCCTTTAGAGTGCATAGAAAAAAATACAGTTTAATCGTAAGAGTTTAAATAACATAACAATTGAGATTTGAAACTAGCATGAGTGGAAAAGAAGTCAATGGATTTGCAATAAATGTTTATATTATATTATATAGTATTTAGAATAATTTATTACCATGTTACATTCAAGAATTTTTAACGAACTCAATAATAACCTGACCTCTTAATTTATGTTCTTCATTATATTCACGCTCGTCTTTTGTGAGTGAAGCTAGCATGAGTGAAAAAGAAGTCAATGGATTTGCAATAAATGTTTACATTTTTTAGAACAATATTTAGAATAATTTATTGCCATGTTACCTTCAAGAATTTTTATCAAACTCAATAATAACCTGATCTCTTAATTTATGTTCTTCATTATATTCACGCTCATCTTTTGTGAATAATTTTTTTCAGTATGGTGAAATCAAAGCACTGTTTTTCTGGGATTATACGTAACATAATAATATTCTACGTTAACAGTTTTATTAATATTCGAACATTTAAATATTTTGATGTAATTTTCATATTTGCTTTCCCTTTAAAAAATTTATACTTTGTATCTGTAAAAAATTATCGTTTATTGTGTTGTATTGAGAATATTTTATTTTTTCACGAGACTTTATTTTGTTTTTATTCATGAGGCTTCCTGAAAGGTACAATGACCTCTAATTATCAATCAGATTAAGTCACGAGGGATAAATTTCGCTGATCTCATCGAGAAGTAAACTGCAGCAGGTATTCTGTATTGCACAACAGACAGAGATTTCCTGTTGGCACACTGGTGTTACACAGTGATCACTGGTGCACGGTAGTAGAAGAAGGACGATTACGAAAGTTACTGTTAAAAAGAATTGCAGAAATACATTTTATTTATGTATATCAATACAATAACTGATTTTTACAAAAATTTATGAAATAAGAAAGATTTAGCTGTTTGACGTTAGAAAATGATTATTCTTTGAAATTTAATAATATGCACGACCTTAATCGGTGAAAGTTATTTTTGACTAACAAGGAAGCAGTAATTGAGACTTATTGTGTATTAACGGTTAAAATTGAAGTGGATAGCTCGTGTGTTTCGTTCTTCCGGTTCCTGTGGCTTTAATTTCTATCGCGTGACTAGAGAAAATCCTCTCAAAACAGCAGACGGAGTGCGAGGAAGGGTGAAGGAGGGCTGTAATATTAACTTCAACCACGAAATAATTTTAAGTGCAGGGTATAAACTTAAAGCTGTCGATGAAATTTAGAAAATTTTGAACAAAAGAGTTTCATGCAATACAATTAACTTCTTTGAACGAAGATCAAACTATTCTTTTTTTTTTTTTTTTTTAATTTGGATTTCAATCTTTAATTTCATTTTTAGATTTTAACTCTTTATTTTTAGCTTTTTAACTGAATTTCTTGGATTTATGCTTCGAACGCTATCGAATTTTGATAAAAGAATTTTCTTGAGCTACTCCTTCACGTTCTCGTGTATCACAATAGATTCCACGATTCTTTTTAGATTTCGAACATCAGTTTAGTTTCTTATTTCGAATCCCATGCACGATCGCAGACATGCGAACCCATAAACGTTACAGCAGCCTAATTCTCAGGGCTTGACCTAATTCCCAGCTGGCGTTACAAATTTAGACGTCTACGTTTCACAGCACCCACATCCTTGCCATTATGTACAGGGTGTGATACTTCATTCGGCCAGTTGATACCCCGAGGCTTTTAATAAAACATCTTTCCCTCTCCTCTGCCCTGTGCTTTCTGCAGTTTAAACTCCGTCTCAATTTTGCACGATTTGAAGTCAAGTAGATTGAAATGGAAGGTCTAACGTCTCATCTTTTACAAACATAAATTTTATTCGTGTTTTACGATTAAAGGTAACGCGTCAAGTTTCTTTTTTTCAATCCGTTGTGTACACAAAAAAAGAGAAGAAATTCTGTTATGCTTATTACATTCGAAATACGTACAATTAAAATTACATAATTTGTAAAAACTAGAGGTAAGGTTAGCTAGAGATAGATTATTTAATCTCGTTGCGGAGTATGTTATCATCAAATATATTAAGGCATTTTAAACTAAATTTTTCTATCACATTGGTCAGGACACATCTTACTTTTTAAGTTAGAATTTCACTGAATTTTGCACGGTCAATACATCATAATGGCAGCGAATGATATCTGCAGCTCTGTCGATTTTTTCCTATCTTCTCATACCTTCAAACAAAGCTGTTTATACGAAGTCTTGGTCACCTACTAAGCTTTCCGTTTCGTAAACCAAACGGTTTTCGCCCGTAAATAAATAAATTCTAATTTTAATCTTTTTTTAAATTTTAATTTTATTAATTTTTTTTAAAATCGACGAGATTACTTCCCGGTCAGTGATTTCTCGACAGTCTTAAAAATTTAATTTTGATTATTTTGTGAGATTGTCATAATAGAATAAAAAGTAATTATAATTGAACAAAATTATAAACGAAAGTAATAATAATAAATAGTGTCTCTAATTTTGATTCTCACTCCTACTTTTCCGAGTTACACGTTTAAACCCTTTTTCCAACATTTTGCAAACACCGAGGATATTCGTAGAAATACAGACGTTTCACCTTGTCGAAGATCAAGGCGCGATGTTAGAAGTTAAAAATCGCCTGTAAGGACCCGAGGCGTGGGCGTCGTTGGATTGCGAAACGCGATGAATGAGACAGTTAGTTAAAATTGTACCCGTGACGAAGTAGTTCGCGTCGCGGATCGTGGAATCGCGTTGCCCGCGCATTGCAGCAAAACAAACCGACCGTGCATAGTGACCGTACTACGTGTTCATGTCTAATTTTACGTGTACCCGTATCCTGGAACCAATTCCAGCTATGGTCAATTGTTCGGAGGCTTCTACAAGCAACAGTGCCGTTACTAGAGCACTCGTGTAAAACGGGTGCAATAAAGATTGAATAGAGTCGCTTCTCGAGTTTCGCACATTCTACTTTCGCACAATTCGCTATTTCGTACATTTTTAAAAATTCAAATTTTTAAGCCTTTGCGGTTGGATATCTTTTCTAAGAATCTCTTAGGGATCATAGGACTATTTTCGAAAATTAAAGATACTGGAAATACTGAAATAGTTATGACATTGTACTGATAAAATGTGGCTTAGGTGTAAGTTAATCAACAAAACAGTGGTCAAAGAGTTCTGTACGACTCTCAATTAAGGATCTCTTAAGGATCACAGGACAATACTGAAATAGTTATGACATTGTACTGATAAAATGTGACTTAGGTGTCAGTTAATCAACAGAACAGTGGTCAAAGAACTCTGTACAACCCAATTAAGGACCTCTTAAGGATCATAGGACTATTTTCAAAAATGGTTAAAGATATCCCAAATACTGAAATAGTTACGACAATGTATCGATAAAATGTGGCTTAGGTGTCAGTTGGCTATGCAAATCACCCCCTTCGTATCGCAAATAATACAAAAATAAATATACAGAACGTTTCACTCGTTAATGTATCCGTTGAAACGGTCACGGTTACAAGCTACTCAACCTACACAGTTCCATCCAATTCTCTCTTCTATCGAGAAAGAAAAAAAAAGACGAGGAACCACTTCCATCTTCATTTCCTAAAACCGCCCTCTCCCCCGTCCACGTCAAACGAACGCCACTATCCTCAAAACGATCTCCACCCGGTTCTCCACCCGAGGAGCAGAGTATCGTTCGTTCTCCAAGAGGGCAGGAACGTTTCCCTGGAAGGTCGAAATGTGTGAAAATCAATATAAGGCGCGGCGTTTAGCCCGTAAAGCTCGCCGGAGGACGCTGATCCCCGGGTAAATTGAAACTTATGAGTTTTCCAAGCGACGAGCCCTCCGGGGTCCCTCTTCTCGCCTTCTGCGTCCGCCATTCTTCTTCGCCTTTAAGGAGACCTCGTCTCCTTGGTAACTGATACGCCTTATTAGCTACTCTCCTCACCTTACGAGCCTCAGGAGGATCATGCGCCCACCGGTCCCTGCTCGCCGCCACCTCGCTTTCTTGCGCAGTATAACCCCAGCACACCCCCTTTGCCTCACTCTGTCTCTACACCCTCATCGAGAGACCTTCTCTTCGCGTTAACCCTAGCGCGCGTTTCTCACCCGACTCTCATTGGTCCGCAGCTTCGTTCGCGCCTGCTTCTCGTAATTCGAGGTTAGGTCACCGGTTCTTGCTACCCTTTTTCGTTGCAACGGGAAAAAAGTGGGAGGATTCGAACGGGGGACGGTTTGAAGATTTGTTGGAGAGGGAAGAGGAGGGAAGGGGGTTGGTAGTTCGCGTTCGAGGATCGCGATTGAATTTTGAACGCTAGTTCTGAATTTTGGTGAACGCATCGAAAATCGTACAGGGTTGTATTCTAAAATTTGGAAGAATAATAAAATTGGAGGAATTTTGATTGAGATTCATAGAAAATTCAGTTTTCTTCTGGTTTTGTTTGGGAGAATAAAAATTTGAATGACAAGTAATTTGTAATAGATGTTTTGAAATTCTGAATTTGTATTACATGGAATTTAGAATTGATTTCAATTACTTCTTCCATGAATTTATTATAGTTACCGTTAGTTGTTTTGATTAACACTAAACTTATAGACAGGTTAGGGTACACCTATTTGTGACGAAGAAATTTAAATGAAAGCTATATTTAAAAAATACCTAATACAAGGCAAACAAATATGTAATGATTACAGTAAGGAATCACAGTAAATTTCCAAAGTTGTAGGTATCACAATAAATTTCCAAAGGTGTATGTATCACAATAAATTTCCAAAGTTTTAGGTATCACAATAAATTTACAAAGTTTCCATGAAAAATTACAAATTGGTCATTTTGACCGGTTTTGGTAGTTAATAGTGTTAATAAAAGCTTATAGAGTACTCGATCTCTTCATCTGGTTTAGTTTCACTTTTCATCCCACATTTATTTCCCGATTCTTGATCACCGATTCTGATTTTTTGGAAAATCGTTCACCATGCAGAGAGGGATATTTAAAGATATTTAAGCGATTTGGGTGGGCTACCGGTAGGGTCGCCACGCTCATTCATGAAAATTTCGTGGCCACAGGCCATTCTAAGGCGTTGTAGGGCACCCCGTGAGCCTGTGACAATGGACAATGCACGAAAAATACAAATATTTTGGGTAGACACGATTTCACGCGACAACGCCCCCCTTTGCGAACGTTCGCCGCGTGTTTTCCCTCGAACTCGTTCTCCGTGTCCGTGTGCAGCAATGACTGCTGCAGCTGAAAAAATTCGTCCTCGAGGAAGGTCCCTGTTAATGGCGGGATTACACGATCGATACTTCTTTCGATACACGATCGTGAAAAGTGAGCTGGTTTTTTGAGACGACTATAGAGAAACAGGTATTACCAGGAAAAGGAAACAACTGTTCTACAAATATTAGGTTTACTCAATTCAATAAAAGTATTATTGCAAGGTGTTTCATAATAAATTGTATAAATCAGAACACAATTTTTAGCGAGAATGTAACATCAAAAA
Source organism: Tetrapedia diversipes (assembly GCA_033822845.1). NCBI lineage: Eukaryota > Metazoa > Arthropoda > Insecta > Hymenoptera > Apidae > Tetrapedia > Tetrapedia diversipes. The sequence goes on from JAOPTO010002352.1 coordinate 243,449, forward strand.
TTAGTGAACTATTATAACTTATAATTTTTTAATTAATACAGAAAATGTTGTAGCGCCTTTTAGAAATTCGAAGAGCTTCTTATTGAACTACTTCATTTTGCACCAATATCTGTTCAATTTAATATTATCGTTTGTAATTCATTTAAAAATAATCAAAAGTTGCACTAACTATAAATAATGAATTGCAGTGACTATAAGGACCATTTGCACTGTTTAAAAATTGGGTATAATCTATTTTTGAGAGATCGTTCTATTTATTTTAGTATTTAAATGTATATAAATTCATGTAAAAATTCACGTATATTTCAAAACAAATAAATAATTTCATCGAAGTGTGTACGTAGATGCTCTCAAACACTTTTCCTAACCGCTACATCCGTATCTCAGTTTTCAAGCCACGTAAACCGTTTTAACACGTTCGTCGCCCAGCGTGATTCGGCTGAGTTTCTCGCCGAGCCCAAATCCGATTGCATAGAAAATTCGGGTAAAAAAATATAAAAACAGTAAAAATGTTAACATTTTATTTGTATTTTATGTATTTTATATTTATATATGAGCCGTTTATTTTGAAAGTGGCCTAAGTCCATTTTTTAATAAAATCGAATTAGCTCCCTTAATAGTTACATTCTTACATGATATTTTCATTATGAAGAAGATTGTTACTAATATATTTAAAATTATTAAGATTTTGTAACACGAAAATTTGCTGGTCAATGGAGTGATCAAAATGTTTATTTTGAAAGTGGCCTAACTCCATTCTTGCTAAGAAAATGCATATTGTTCACTTAATAATTCCCACTATTTTAATAGGAACTATAAATTTAACATCCTTAAATACACTTAAGCAGTATGACTCATTAGTATTCTATACGTATATTTTTAAATTCATTGAAACGCAAACCCTTAAATATCTCGATTTGAAGATAAATGGAGTTAGGCCATTTTCAAAATAAACGACTCATATATTATACTTCAATGCTTGTTCCATAGAATTCCTTTTAAAATTCCAATTAAAAATCTTATTTAACTTTAAGAAAAAGAGCGTCGCCCGTATTTGGGTGACATGGCGACGAACGTGTTAAATCACGACAAATTGAGAACAGCTGACTCCATATCGTCCCGATTCACGGGCCAGAATCTAAACTGTTGCGACTGTGCGCACCGATGATAAAAGGTGACTTCGACAATGCGAAGATCGTCGAACTGTTCGCCCAGAGTACGACTCTGGACCAGCTGGTCGTCTTGGACTGTCATAAACCAGAATTTGTCAGCGCTCCCTAAGGTCTTTTCCCGGCGACGTCGCGTCGTCGACTTCGGGGCGAACAGAGATTTCCGAAATTTCACGCCCATTACCATTGTCAATGGGCAGATGCCGCGTAACAATGGGGCGCGAGTCACTTGCACCTTTTCAAGCATTCTTCTAAACCGACCTTAATATGGCAAGCCGAAGGTGTTGCCCCGTGGACGTTCCTGGCTATTCAGGAAACCGCGTGACCACGATCTGTCTTCTGCGGCGGACAGTTCAGTGTGTTCGCGAATACCACGAGTGTTGCGATTTTGGGATGGAATTTATTGCACCAGCAGTGTACGGTACTGTGAGAAATACGTGGATTTCGAACAGCGTTAGGTGTAAAGAATTGCTGATGTTTAACGCTAGGTTTACTTCATGAGAACTTCTTGAGTAAAATTTGCAAAAATAATCATTGTTATTCCTAGCAATTTTTGTTAATCTTTATCGATGTAACAATACAAATACATCTGAATCTATTTCTCTCTTAATTCTGCAATTTCAAGTTTTGTTTGATGAAATTTGCCTATAAATAAATTCACCATCAATGGTATTAAATTATTGATAATGAAAATAAAAAAATTAAATTTTATCGAATAATTTATAATAATGGATAATAAATTATTGATGATAAATTTATTTAACTTGGTATATGTATATTGGAAATAGATGTGCAAAAAATGTCTGTAAATCTAGTATTAAATTTTAATACTAATTACAAATAATTATAATTAAAAATAATTAAAAAATAATTAATTAAAATTAATAGTTAATTTTTAAATTAGCATAGAAAATGTGATAGTGCCTTTTAGAAATTCGAAGAACTTATTTATCTTCCAAGTGGTTACATATTTTTTTCTTCAACTTAAATTTACTTACTAACTTCAACTATTTACTTCAACATGAAATTATCGTCTCTTTGGTAAGGAATGGTAAATCTAAGAACATATTTCCCTCCAGAACATCCTCGTTTTCTTCGTTCTTTAGAATTCTCTGAATTTCTCATCACAGTTAACTTTCGCAGCAAACCTTCGTTACACCTCGTCAAACCGATTTCAACTGGAACAGGGCACAAATTTATCCCCAAAATCGTGCGTTCTCGCGCAATCATTTTAAAGTAAATCGTTCGCCCATATCTTTCCGATAAACAAAGATTTACTCTGCCATTCTTTCGTCGATTCATCGAATCATCGATACGTAGATTCATGGATCAGGATTCGAAGGCTGCCAATCGATGGCGATCGATTATAGAAAAAAAAAAGAATAGGAAAGGGTCTCGTTAAGCGGCCATTGTCCTTTCCTATCGCCCTCGCGTTTTTCATCGGGCGTTTAATTAAACGTCATCAATCTTTATTAGGCCGAAGTCGAGGCTTCTCATATCGACAGCGGCGTGATTCCGTGACGTTAACCAGGACCCCATGGAGCCCTCTCCCTACCGTGTGCAGGCCATGAATACGTTTATGGGGTTGCGGAGGGTGAGACCCTGGGCGAGCGTTCGAAACTCGCTAAGACAATATCTGGCTTTCTCTCTCTCTCTCTGTCTCTCTTCTTTGTCTGTTTCTCTCTTTCTCCTCGTTCCCGAGGTGTACGTGTCTCCCGAGGATTATCCTGTCGACCGTCGTTGTCTACATTATTTGACGACATTATTCAAGGGGTGTACAGGCGAAAACGATCCCCCAACTTATTTTTGCGTTTAAGTCTCCTACGCTACTTTTAACCGAGCTTTACCATGAAGATCGGTTGACTTTTGACGTGGAAACCAGAACTTGAAAAATAAAGTATTGTCTGTGAATATTTCATCGCAAAGAAGGTATTGTTTTCTTTAGGGAGGGATGGGAGGGAAGGAAGATTCTTTTTAGATACAAATAAATATTTCTGTGAGTATGAATTTTCGTAATTGGATATTTTTGAATACTTACTTTGGATATTTATTTGGATACCTTAACTATTTTTTCTTGGTTTGTGAAATTAGCTTCTTATTTTTAATGTACTTTCTTTTTTTAGAAACCAATATTTCCTTGTAATAACAAGTATTGCACAATGTTTATGGTAATGATTTGGCAGTTGAATTGTTTTATACTGTAATATCTTTCCGTTCTTATTTCTAAGCGAGAACGAAAATTGCGAGCCGAACAATTTTCTCTTATTGGTTAGAATAGCGATAGGTTTACTACTAGTTTCTTACCGTCAGAGACACAACTCCGTTCGCTTTATTGAACGTTCTTGCAAACAGATTCTAACTGTCAACGATATATTTGGCTTAATACCCCTTCAACCCTCCTTTCGTGTCTCGTTTATGGCTTCCCTTCATTTTCCTATCGTCCTCGTTTCACATTATTTCAGATGACTGTGTACATCTCTGTTAATCGACGAGCCCGGTCTCTGACCTGTGGGCCGCGCGTGTAGGATTAATACTTTCACTTTCTCGCCGGCGGACAGCTGTACGCAAGTTAAATAGGTTCTAAGTAACACGATTTCGGGGGTACGTTTCATCGTGCGTTAGCTTAATTCACAAATGTTCCGTTTCGCGTCGCTAATTCGAATACGTTGTTCAACATGTTCTATGCCAGACCGTTTTTCGAAAACTTTCCGTTTAGGTGTCGTGGGGTGTATATGACCCACACTTTTACGATTGAATAATATTTTTGACCTACGTACGCTTTACAATTTTTCAACAGGACAAAATCGTAATTAAAATTTTTTAAAAATTTTTCATTTCACAATGAGGATACCCACCCAATGGCTTGGACGGAAAGTTCAGTATGGGGCGTATGCGACCTACACTTTTGCGATTAAATAATATTTTCGACCTACGAACGCCTTACAATTTTTCAACAGGACAAAATCATAATTAAAATTTTTTAAAAATTCTTCATTTTACGATGAGAATTCAATGGCTTAAACGGAAAATTCAGCGTGAGGCGTATACACTCTACGCGATACAGAACGTGTTAGATCTAAGCACAAATTTTTCTTGTCACGAGAAAAAGTAAGTTGATGTACATGCATTTTTGTTGTACATGCAGATTCACATTTTTATGAAAACAATCAAAGGAATAGGAATCTAAGCAGAAATTTTCAGTGAGAAATACATATCGCAGATAAATATGTTAAATATAAATACAGGGAATATTTATAATTTTTCCAACATTTACATAAAATCTTTATTGATCGGTCTCACTACATATCCACGAAGAACGTTGATCCCAATTTTACCTGTAATTCAAATAATCCCCGTTTCTCTAACGAACGACTTCAACTAAAAGGGAAGAAAAACGAGGGATCTCAAAGACACCCTTAAGGACCCTTATAGAAACCAGTCGAAAACCATCCAACCACGCGACATCCCCCGAAAGCAAACTGCGATCGCGGTGTTAAGCTCGCGTTAACCAATAAAGATTCAATCCGGTCGCGTACAAATGCGTTCGTTTGTGCAACCCCTCCCCCCTATTCATATGTTAATGGCGATCGTCCAACATCGCTGTGTGGCGAGTCTAATATCGACTAACGTAATCCAGGCTCACGGCTTATAAGCCCCGACCTATGCACCCGCTCCCTCTCGCCCCCGTTACATGCCTCTCTGTTTCGCCCTTTCTCGGGTCTCGCCTCTATGACAAGTATATTACTCGCTGCGTTTATATCAATTAGCCGGTGACGTTTCGGGGGTGTGCTCGCCCCGAGACGCTGAAAGGGTGACCGAACCACCGTGGCTGCTGAACACATTCATTTCGTACTAGGTGTATCGAGTGTAATCATGCTACAAGCTAAAAGAAATCGTCTTTTTTTTTGGAATTAAATAAGAAAATAGAATTGGTCTTTATTTATAGATGACTCTATTTTCATGAAAATAATTACTAAATAATAATATTAAATAATTAAATAATCTTGAAGTTTCCTCGAGTATTCCTGCTTGTGACGTTTATTGAAACAAAACGTTGTTATTCTGATATACGAGTATTTAGTTTTGATTTAGTTTGACAGGAGAAACCATTTTCCCTTGGCTTGTACCACGACTTTTGCAACATCCTATATAGGAATTTCATTATTCTTTTATTTAAATTTGTTATTAGGAATTTTCTTGCAAAAGAGATTCGTAAGAATTCAAATCGATTTTGATTAAAGTTAATTATCCTTTCAGCAATTTTTGTATAAGCTAACAAATGCGAGCCTCGAAATTTCTCAATATACTTTCTATGATTTTCTGAAACCTCCTGTTCACCATGTATCGACGATCGATCACGCTACACGATCGAATCTCTCGAAAACCCATCCAGAGGCTGAGATTACATCACGGTGACCACTGTCACCCATGTAACAGCCGACGAAATTCCGTGAACGCTCGTCGACCATCGATCTCTCGCTCGAAAGGCGGAAAAGAGGGGTGAGAGGTGGGAAGCTCGAGGAAGAGCACACTAGATCGGCAAAGGTGACGGAAGCACAGGACACGCCTCGTCGAAGTACACCGGGGCGCCCTTTTCTCTCTCGTCGACTCGTAGAAATCGGTGCCCCTGCCGTGGGCCCTCCCCTTTCTACCCCCCTCGTCAGGCTTCACCATTACGACGCCCTTAAATGGATTTAAACGACCGCGGCGACGACAATGAGGACGACACGCAACGGGCCTCGCAGCGCAGCCTCGCCAGCTGGCCAAAAAATTTTTGATTTATCGTCCGACTGACTTTTGCCCCCCTCTGATCCCGAAACGTTCGAGAGGGAGGAGGGGGCTCGAGAGGGAGAAAGTGGAGGAATCTTGTCCTAAGTACACACTGTATCCTGGGGGTGAGGCGCAAAGGCTCGAGATTTTGGACGAGTTGGAATACCGGAAGTCACGCGTGGACGTTGCCTCGAGTGGAAATTGATGTTGAGATGTGGAGGGGTGGAATTTGACAAGAATTAGTTTATTTTTTTTCTTTTACATTCTTCTTTTCTCCTTGTGGTCAGGTATAGGGGTTTGAGATTTTATATGAGTTGGAACACCGGAAGTTACGCGTGGATGATGCTGTTGAAATGTCGAGAAGAGGAATTTAGCAAGAATTGTTTTCTTTTTTTCTTTTTACATTTTTCTTTTTTCCCTCTGATGAGGTATAGAGATTCGAGATTTCGTGTGAATTGGAATACCGGAAGATGTATGTAAATTGCTAATGCAATTGTAATTTAATTGTAATGCAATTTGTCTGATCGCACATTTAGGTTATTATTGTATTACTAGAATTATGAAAACAGTCAACGAGTATAGTGTGCATTTAAATTTCTTTGGTGGTACTCTTAACTTTTTCAGAGCTGCTTGCATTTCTCCTATTAAATCACGTAATGTTTGATAACACCAATTTTTTATTTATATTATTGTAAGTACTCTCGAACATCCTGTATAATTCTCAATTGATGTAATAGGACTACTAGCCCGCAAAATAAAATTACTATTATTATTATTATTATTACTATCATTATTACCATTACTACTACTACTTATGATTATTATTTATTTATTTATTTATTAAAAAAATGGCCGACTATGATCGAATGCGGCTCCTGTAGGTAGGCTACACTAATTTTTTATTTATATTATTGTAAGTACTCTCGAACATCCTGTATAATTCTCAACTGATGTAGTAGAACTACTAGCCCGTAAAATAAAATTACTATTATTATTATTATTATTATTATTACTATCATTATTACCATTATTACTACTACTACTTATGATTATTATTTATTTATTTATTTATTAAAAAATGGCCGACCATGATCGAATGCGTCCCCTGTAGTTAGGCTACACGAATGCATCCGCGATCCAATATAAGTAAAATATAAATTGCCGGTAACTGGTTCGCAATTTTTAATTTCGGAGATTTCGGTATGTAGCACCGTCTTTATAGCAGCGATCGTCATGCTTCTTCGTTTAAAGCCGTCTTTACTCCCCCCACCCGGGATTGACTCAGTTATTCTCCAGGGGTAGATATCAATAAAGTCTGATACGACTTCGGGGCCGATGGCGAGGGGTGCACTTTTCCAAATGAAAACATAAAACCGGTTGTTGTCGATTTGCTGCTCGGCCGACCACGTGATTCTCTCGTGCCGGCGGGAGAAATTAAGATCGAATCGAACGGGAATCTCGGCGAACCACTATCAAACTCGCTTTTAAAGTCCCCGTTTAAAATCCTGTAATCGCCTTGTCGCGTTCGGTTGCGCGGGGAGGGTGACTTCTAGGGCGGCCACCCTCTTTTAACGAGCATCGCAAAGTAATTTCGGGTTGGCGTACCGTGTACAGCGTTATTCAAATATATATTTTCTTAATCAGAAAATTGATAAATTAATTTTATATTTTCTTCTATATCTTTTAAATATATTTTACCAAATCTTTTGGAATATTTCAATTTAGGATATCGAATAACTTCGAGGTCAAGCACGTAGTTTAGCATAAAGTTTAATGCAAATATTAATAGTTTGGAGTATTTTTGATAGAATGCACCGTGATTACAGAAATTTTGATTTTTCATATCTACGATCCACTGATCGATCATTAAGATTAAACAAGCGCATCTAATCTATTATCATTCAATTTGTATTAATACAAAATGGTCTACCCAGGTGTAACAAAATAAGGGTTTCGATTTGATGGTTGGCAGCCTTGTAAATACGAGTGACGCTCATTTTAATTGGTATCACCTCGTGTGTGAATAATGAGTAGTTCACAGCGACACAGTAACAAGTAAACTCCTAAGTGAAACAGTCGATATCACATTAACCATTTATATGTTATATATTAACCCTTTGCACTCGGCTGTCCCCTCTCATGGAACATCGTAATCCTAACATATGATAGTTTCGCAAATTTTCAGACGTTAGTTCAGACCCGGACGTTAAATAGTCACATATGTAAATTTTAATATACGACTTAACTAAACTAAATGAAGTTTAATATACGTGAATCATAGTAAATATTTCGAATTTGAAAATTTTTGAAGTTAGTATCATTAAACGACTAACGATCATCTCTTGAGTGCAAAGGGTTATATTACTTATTGTTGGATTTTGACGTGGTAAGGGACAATATTTTTAGTTTTAATGAAGGAACAAGAGAATGAAAACCTTTTAGATTTTAATGTTTAATAATAATAATAACATAGATTTAATGAATAATTACAATAACGTTTTCTTATCTTTTATCTTAATTTTATGCAATCTTTAATTTTACTTTCGTTTTGTCTTTCTTACTTACTTTCTCTCTCAAACCTCAAAAACGAAGTGACGATCACACCATACAGCAATCTATTCAGAATACACTCATTCTTGCCAACATACTTTCATACACCACATTCATACCAACCATTAACACAAATTGTTCTCAACGCTTATTAACCTAAGTGTATGCATTTATTGCAACACGATTTACAAATGAAAATTTGCAAATAAAAATCGTTGTTGTCTATCAGAATTTTTCTTTCTTCTCTCGTCTCAATTTAATCGTGTTTAGGCACAGTTACGAAAATCGTATTCTACTTAGCCAAACTCGCACCGTGACACACAACTGTGTTGTCAATCGACTCGCGCAACTCACAATGCAGAAATTTTCCGCGTTTAAATGGCATTTCCCTTCGAAATCGCCGCTTTTCACCGTGCGTCCCCCCCCCCCTAAAACCGTGGACAATAAAACCGTACGGCATACCGCCTGTCACAATGGGAAACATCCGGCCAATTGTCGCGCCTACCGTCGACCATTTTCCCCGACCTTGTAATTGTGGTCATGTTAGGCCTCACTCCGTAACCGTGTGCCAATCACGTGCTCGCCTCTTCCACCCCGAAGGAGAACACCGAATTTTACCTGGCACTCTCAAACGTGTAGAAGTCACATAACGGATATGGGTAAATGGCTCAAAGTTTGAGCCATTACATTTGCTGTTACAAAAACTTAAGGTTACATTTATAGGCTTTGTTGGAAGATGGCAACAACGACAGCTTATAATAAAAGACTGGAACCATGACATATACACACACATATACAAAGAGAAATATTATATACGCTACGAGGATAGATACGTAGCAATTAATCACGAGTTCTCTCTGGTAAGTAAAAATCGCTAAATAAAGTATACTATTTCATTTCTGGCTGCCACCTCATAAACTAAACCTTACAACAGATTTGTAGTTTTGTATTAGAAAAAGAAGTCTTCCAGATTTATGTTAGAAAAAAATGGTGTTTCTTAGAATCCAGTTTGCGAGTTAGTTAGTTTTATCAGTTTCGCAATAGTTCCCATATTTCTTAGAATCCAGTTTGCAATTTAAATTGCTGTAAAAATTGGTGGGTTTGATGATACGAAAATGTAAAACAGGAATAATTTAATTATGTTTAAAATAGAAATGGTATGGAAACGGGTGGATAATTTTATGAATTCTGAAAAGTCACATTTACCAGCAAAAAGTAAAATCTTCCTCTCCTCGTGCGTTTCTTTTAAACAAATTTCCAGAATGTTTAATCGATAGTGTTCAGATATAGTTGATGACCCAGCGGATCGAGTTTCACGACAAAGAATATTTCAAATTTCTCCGATTAATCTGGATCGTTCGGGCGAAAAAGTCTGAAATTGCTTGAACAGAGGAAACGATAGTTTGCACCACCTCCGCTGGCTCCGAGACAATGGATGGATATAGGACGAGCTTCCATGTTGGCTATTACGTCGCATCCGGTAACACAAACTAGCACTTTGCCGGCATAACGCTGACACAGTGTGTTCAGGTCGGATCCTCGTGAAAGAACTCACCCATCACCCCGTGTACGGGCACGCACGATATAATTAGCTGGATAATATTTTACCGAATATCATCTTTCATAGCTTGTACAGAAAATTGAAAGTTGACTTAAGCTGCGAGAAACGTCGGTCGTATTCGATAAAACTCGTTATTGGTAGCAATATTGCGATGGATATTCACGCTTCACCGACTGGGAAGCCTATTAATATTTAGCTAATCGCACACTGTCCATCGCGTATTAAGAATTGATTAAAAATTGTACTTTGGGAAAGCAGAGAACGTATTTGACCAACTGTGAACAACGCTATAGTTCAAGACTAACTAGTAACAAAAGTAAATAGAATCAATGGCGACGCTTTGTTGATGAATTAGGAAATAATGTTGAATTGATTAAAAATTGTACTTTGGAAAAGCCCAAAATGCATTTGATGAACTGTGAACAACACTAGTTCAAGACTAACTAATAACAAAAGTAAATAGAATCAATGGTGGTGCTTTGTTGAGGAAAAAATGGGAGATCTCCCCATTCGGTAGGCCAAGTGTTAACACAACCTCTAAATTCTTAACACTTCACCGACTAGAAGCCTATTAATATTTAGCTAACCGCACGGTGCCATACCTAACCGAATACTGTCCATCGCGTATTAGGAATTGATTAAAAATTGTACTTTGGAAAAGCAGAAAATGCATTTGACGAATTGTGAACAATACTAGTTCAAGACTAACTAGTAACAAAAGTAAATAGAATCAATCGTAGCGCCCTTATGAAAAAATGGGAGATTTCTCATTCGTTGGCTAAGTGTTAACCTATGAGTAGACAGGTACATTTACCAAAAGTGTTTTGTATGTGAAACTGTAATTTTCTGAATAATAGTTTTCATCGATCTTATAATTAGCTTCGTTAAGATTCCGTTGACGTATTTATAGTAATTGGGGTGCCTGTTATAAATTGTCTTCGTCCAGTACTTCTTTCAGCAACTTTGCTCGTAAAATTTTGCAACCACTAGTTTTACGGATAAGTGACGCACAATTTGTGATTTTTTAATCGCACAGAAGAATTTCAATCCTTGATATTTATCAATTGTTTTCGAAGTGACTCGAGCGTTCACTTTGACCTGTTTTGCGTTCGTCGGAAGCTTTCACCGTCGGCTCCCTTAGCGAAATCTTAAACGGCCTCGCGTTCCATGAAAGCACCTCCTTAACATCTAATTAGTTTACAACAGGAGCTTGCATTCATTCCCTGAGATACGCCTGTTGCACTTTACCTGCTCCCTCTCCACCCCTTACACTTAATTCGTTCAAATTCTACATCATTCATACTATACAATCTCCAAAACTAAACACAAAACGCTTATATTTATTTATTTTAACTATTTCATTGCGAATGACAGTTCATCCGACAGCTTTCATAAAATATTTGCAGCATTCGCAAATCATACAAATGTTTTTCTGTAAAATATTTACAATATTACTTATAATTTCATTATTATAATTATTCAGCATCTCTCGACTTTTTTAATCAATCTTACACTAAATTTCATTGTCAGCTGAATCATCTTTTGTAATCTTATCTAACGCACTCTGTATTTTTACCTCTGTAAATCAATGCTATAAAAAAAATAAATAAAATATTCGAATTGTCAATTATAAATCGAGCACATCTCTGTAGAAGGTTAATAATAATTATCGTATCATCTTCAAATCTTAAATCGTGCATTTTAACGCTTTTCGTATTCAATCGTCAAGTTCCGATCATTTTTATCGCTTCGAAACGATACTCCTCTGTTTTTTTCGTTACCGGCACACGCATTTCCTTGGCCACAGAAATAGTATCGAAGACACGGTGAAAACTGGGACGAGGAAATAAGAGTATCAGGCGTGGCTGCGAGGAAATCGGTCCGCGACAGTGAGGCTGTTAACGATATCGCGTATTGGATCGAAGCCAGCCGATGGTGGCCATCATAAAAATATATCACGACCAGGTTTAGTGGACTCCCCCTATCGTTTCTTACATCCATCGGGACCACAATTCTTGCCGTTTTTGCTCCTTTAAATTCTCTGTCCTCGCTGAACGCGTGGCTTCCTTTTGTTTTCGCGAATCGTTCAGCTAAACTTCTATAAGCAGTCATCTAGTGGCTTCTTGGGGTGTGTTTTACGCTCTGGTGATTTCGCCTAGATTTCCGTTTTGCTGGTCGACTTTACAATCGAACAATCGATTCGCTTTCGTGAAGAGAAATGCCAATGAAAAAAATAATTTCGTACATTTCTAATCTGTAGGTATTTTCAACTCTATAATGGTTATACAAAACATATAAATTGCGGTAACTTTATTTTAGTTTCTTATTTGAAATTTTATGTCAAATCTATTACTTAAAGCATTAATTTAGAGGTTATGTAAACCAAGTCCTTTTCTGGGCCTAAGGGCTGAAATTAATAAATCTATCTATGTATCTATTCTTCGAAGCTTTCAACGGAGGATAAGGAACTGAGGTATTTAAATTAAAAGAAATATAAAGAAGAAAATTTTAAGAATTAGAGATAGACATTGCCTTTCCATTCTTGATTCAACGAAAATTAATACACAATTCTATGATCAGATAAATTCCACTAAAACAATCTCAAACTCACCTCTATCCTAGAATTTATCTAAATACTCGAATTTACACCCTCCCAGTTAGACCAATTCTCTTCTTTTAAATTCACCACAATCTTTTCCACCCTCGAATCTATAAATTAAAAAACATAATTAATCAGCCTACACGAAATTAGGTGATCGATCGTTCGTTCTTGATATTTCTGAAAAAAATCCTGACACGAGTCCTTGTCGATGCGTCGATTACCGAGTCCTTAGGTTTCCACGTCGCTCCCTTCCTCTCTGTGCCAGCTATTCTCCTTTTTTTCTTCGCCTGGAAGCCCGGAGGGGTGTGCTTGGTAGCCACGCTATCGACCACTGTCGCGAAAGCCACGCCTTTGCCCAGGTGAGCATTCAGGGCTCGTTTCCACCCCTTCGTTGCGCGAATATATGTTGCAGGGTACGCACACGCACGCTACGGTTCTACAGATGTGTGCACATTTTAATTTCGAGAAACGTCGCACGAAGTTGAAACGGAGAGAAATCGAGGCGCGCGGAAGGGTGTCATCTTAACACTTTGCCAACCAAATAGGGAGATCTCCTATTGTTTTATCTGCCATTGATTCTATTTGATTTTGTTATTAGTTAGTCTTGATCTAGTGTTGTTTACGGTTCGTCAAATGCATTTTCTGCTGTTCCAAAATACAATTTTTAATCAATTCAATACTAGTTCCTGGCTACTCAACAAAGCGCCACCATTGATTCTATTTACTTTTGTTACTAGTTAGTCCTGAACTAGGGTTATTCACAGTTTATCAAATGCATTTTCTACTTTTCCAAATTACAATTTTTAATCAATTCAATTCCAGTTCAAAACGAACTAATAACAAAATTAAATAGAATCAATGACAGAGGGAAGATTGAGATCTTTAATTTCTTCTTCAACAAAGCGCCACCATTGATTCTATTCACTTTTGTTATTAGTTAGTCTTGAACTAGAGTTGTTCAATGTTCATCAAATGCATGTTCTGCTCTTCCAAAGTACAATTTTTAATAAATTCAATTCCAGTTCAAGACGAACTAATAACAAAGTTAAATAGAATCAATGACAGAGGGAAGATTGAGATCTTTAATTTCTTCTTCAACAAAGCGCCACCATTGATTCTATTTACTTCTGTTATTAATTAGTCTTGAACTACAATTGTTCAATGTTCATCAAATGCATTTTCTGCTCTTTCAAAGTACAATTTTTAATAAATTCAATTCCAGTTCAAAACGAACCAATAACAAAATTAAATAGAATCAATGACAGAGGGAAGATTGAGGAGATCTTTAATTTCTTCTTCAACAAAGCGCCACCATTGATTCTATTTACTTTTGTTATTAATTAGTCTTGAACTACAGTTGTTCAATGTTCATAAAATGCATTTTCTGCTATTCCAAAGTACAATTTTTAATAAATTCAATTCCAGTTCAAGACGAACTAATAACAAAATTAAATAGAATCGATAACGAGGAAAGATTGGGGAGATCTCCCATTTTTTCCACTGCTGTTGATTATATTTGCTTTTATTATTAGTTAGTCTTGACCTAGTGTTGTTCACTGTTCGTCAATTGCATTTTCTGCTCTTCCAAAGTACAATTTTTAATCAACTGTACCCTGGTCCAAGACTAACTAATAACAAAAGTAAATAGAATCAATGGCAGTGGAAAACATGAGAGATCTCCCCATTCGGTTGGTTAAGTGTTAAGAGGAAGCGGAGGCGATAATCTTGTGGGAGAAATTGTGCTTATTTGAAAGTCGATCCGAGGAATTGATATAACACTGATATAACAATGATATAAGAATGAACTAACAATTGATATAACAATCTAAGCTCAAAGTGTACTTTGAACGCATACTAATAATACGTTATGTTATTTGTTAGCTTAACTTTTCTTTTAAACGATTAACCCGCTAAAGAAAGGCTTTCTTCGTTTCAAAGATTGCAGAGCAATCTGAAGTTACGGGTATCTGGTTCGGTGTGATTTAAATAACTTTCGCTTTTTAGAATCGAGAAACGAATGTTGAGTTGAAGAGTGACTTTGTTTGGATAAATTTCTCAAGAGGTTGGTTCAATCTCAAGTATTAAAGGATTAATCGCTTTTATTGTTGGATAATTGTGTGATAGGATGGATTTGTGTTAATTATTGTGCTAATTAAACGTGGGCAGGAGTCACCTGTATCAAATTAACCAGCTACCATAAATTAGACGTGCTGCTTTTTACAGTTCAGAGATTTATCGAGATTTATTCCTGTCGTTTGATTTATCTTGATTTATTCAAGATATGATACATATTGATAATCGATTTTTAAGTCGATCCGAAAATTGGCTATTATCGTAGAAATTTTATTGCTCGGATCGATGAAAAATTCGCTGCATCTTTCCGACACGTTCGTGATACATTCTGTTTTAAATATTCCGTAGCGTTTCTAATATCGTGAAGAGGAACTACATCGATAACCGTTCATCTCTTTTCGAATTAATCATCTTCCACAGGACTTGCACACGAACCACCAAATTCATTATCTTATCTCGACACTCCTCGTTGATTAGCAAAACGTTTCCAAGATACTAGTCGTTCGACGTAAACAGTTGAATGAAAACAATATTGAATGAAATCAAAGGCTGCAAAGATTAATCTCTCTGTTGCTAACTTCCCGTTCTAAATTCGTCTTTGATGCCTTGTTACATAACGATAAGCCTGATATTCTCAGTCATACTCGTTGTCAGTACGTATATAACTGCACGAGCGTGTAACTTTGTAATTATAAGACATTCTGAAAGATTACAAGGAATTATAAAGCATTAATATTATCAAACGAATCATTCTCCAGTGATCTCTGTCTTGAAAATGGAAGCATCATCAGTTTTCTGATGGAAAAATTTTATGATAAATTTTATCTTACTAACAAAGCAGTATTTGCAATATTGAAAAGTCATTAAAAATGTCTGCATACGATTTTAAGCTGTATACAAATTCTTTATTCTACAGAAATAATCGAAAAAGGGGTTTGTCTTCCAGAACTAAATAATCTAAAGACGAATTTTAACACCTAGCCAATCGAATGGGGAGATCTCCCATTCTTTCCATTTCCATTAATTCTATTTACTTTCGTTATTAGTTAATCTTGAGCTAGTGCTCAATTTATTAAAAATTGTACTTTGGAAAAGCAGAAAATACAATTGATGAACTGTGAACAACACTAGATCAAGACTAACTAATAACAAAATCAAATAGAATCAATAGCAGTGCTTTACTTGAAGAAGAAATGGGAGATCTCCCATTCTTTTCCCTGTCACTGATTCTATTTACTACTGTTATTAATTAGTCTTGAGCTAGATTGTACTTGTAAATTTTACTTTGGAAAAGCGGAAAATGCATTTGATGAACAGTGAACAACATTAGATCAAGACTAACTAATAACAAAAGTAAATGGAATCAATGGCAGCGTTTTGTTCAGGAAAAAATCGGAGATCTCCCATTCTTTCCTCTGCCATTAATTCTATTTACTTTTGTTATTAGTCGTTCTTAAGCTATTGTTCAATTTATTAAAAATTGTACTTTGGAAGAGCAGAAAATGCATTTGATGAACCTTTAACTACACCAGATCAAGACTAACTAATAACAAAAGTAAGTAGACTCAATGACAGCGCTTTGTTGAGAAAAAAACGGTAGATCTCCCCGTTTCCGATTGGCTAAATGTTAATCTATGAATAGACAGGTATTTATGTGTGAAACTGTAATTTTCTGAATAATACTTGAAGTTTTCATTGAAGAAAATATGATTGGAGAAAAAGTGATTTAAAGTTATTTCAAGGAAAAATTGCTTCCAACAGACTATTTCATCGACTTCCAAAAAATCGCTGCCACTTTAACCGGAAGTGTTCGTGTCTGCGGAGGTCCTCGCGTTTGTCCACCGCGTCGTCCGTGTTTAACAGGCTTATCCACGGAACACCGAGCCCGGTATTGTGTCTCAATTCGAGTAAACGTCGGCTTACTACGGGGATGACGTTCACCGAGTAGCCGGATTCCGGTGGAGGAAAAATATTCGGGCGAAATTGAGCGGGAAATCAATGCACGCGCTAACGCCCCGCTTCAATGTCGTGTTTTCACGAATTTTCAACGGCCAGAAATCCCGCAGGATAATCTCCGAGGGCTAACCCCGTGGCGGAGTTCCCGCAGGCCTGTTTAATGCTCTATCGCGCGAGTTTTCCTTGGAAGACCACGAAATATTAACTTGAACGGGAATAACGTCGAGTTAAGCTGTTTCGTAGAAATTTTGCAACCTTTTTTAAATAAAATCATCGTAGTTTTAGTTCGAACCTATTTTGTATGAAAATATTGTACTAAACTTTAAATTAAATTTTATTAAATTTTACATCTTATACATAAAATAATAATAGTAATAAAATAAAATAAAATAAAATATAAAGTTGAAGACGAGAGGACAATATGGATCATAATTTCATGGTCTGCAAATATTGTCTGTAGATTCATTTTTATTGTTATTATGGTAGAACACTATTTATTGATTAGCTCAGAATGCAAATTTTGTTTATCATGCTGTCTATACATATACAAAGACTATGGCCTGACTGACTGACTGATTCATCATCGCAGAGCCTAAACTACTGAAGCTAGAAACATGAAATCCGGACAGTAGATTCCTTTTATGACGTAGGCACTCACTAAGGAAGGATTTTTGGGTAAAATAAGGGATAAAAATTTGTTTGAAAATCCGCCAATTTTGAAGCAAACACTATAAAAAAAACTCGAGCAACCTCTAATTCCTTATAAATTACTTAGTTTAATTTCATTGACTACTTCGTCTTAAACTTTTGTCTCCTATTATACACCGTAGAAAATTTCACGACTCTAAATATTCAAAAAAATGAAAAAGTAGAACTAGCATACCCATACACACACACACATTATATTCAATGATTCAAAGATTACTATATTATCCCTGACGCTCGATCTTCTAATAATTCCATATGGATCATCGAAAGTTGAACTTTCGATCGCTGCAATGAAAGCAACATCTATATCGTCTCGAGTGACTGTTTGCGTTAAAGAACAGGGGTGGACAGGAAGACGATAAGATCGCGGGAAACACGTTGACAAACTGACACGCTGTCCTCATCGATGGTGATTGCCCCGTGGATCGGCGTAACCGTCGGTTAATAGCCAGAGCGCGTGTGCGTCCCATTGTCACGGTGGCAAGTAACCCCAATAGGGCGTGGGAGGGTCGCTGGTCTCGTCCCCGCGAAATTAGGGTGTTCCGACTGGTGGTCGGGCTCGCGTATTGCCCGATACGGCCCTTTCATCGTGATTACCCGCAGGCCTTAAATCACACGCGATCCTGATACGCCTATTAAGGACGATTTACAGGAACGTTAATATTGCGAGGATCAGCCGTGAGAAGAAACGTCTCTGTTCGATGGGTCCTGGATCGACTTGATCCAGCGAATTTATATTGGTTCAGGGAGTACTTGACGTTTCAAGCACTTTTGCCGGTCCTGGAGTTGAGAAACTATTTTTTTTTAATTCTTTGCTTACACAGAATAGGTATTTTAGTTTTGTATACGTTTACGTATCTTCTTAAGCGAGACAGTTTCCTTTTTCGGTAAAAGTATCGTAGAAATACCCTGTTTATTTGATATAATTTACTAATCGACTTCTTTAGCGTATCTTTACTATCATTTCAAAATCAAATTTATAAAATTGTATAATATCTGCACGTGTATTATATTATGTATCTTTTGCCGGTCCTGGAGTTGAGAAACGATTTTTTTGTAACTCTTTGCTTTCACAGAATAGGTATTTTAGTTTTGTATACGTTTGGGTATGTTCTTAAGCGAGAAAGTTTCCTTTTTCGGTAAAAGTATCGTAGAAATACCCTGTTTATTTGATATAGTTTACTATATTACTAATACAGTTTACTAATCGACTTCTTTAGCGCATCTTTACTATCATTTCAAAATCAAATTTATAAAATTGTATAATATCTGCACGTGTACTATATTATGTATCTTTTGCCGGTCCTGGAGTTAAGAAATGATTTTTTGTAATTCTTTGCTTACACAAGAATAGGTATTTTAGTTTTGTATACGTTTGGGTATGTTCTTAAGCGAGAAAGTTTCCTGTTTTTGGTGAAAATATTGTAGAAATACTCTGTTTATTTGATATAGTTTACTATATTACTAATATAGTTTACTAATCGACTTCTTTAGCGCATCTTTACTATCATTTCAAAATCAAATTTATAAAACTGTATAATATCTGCACGTATACTATATTATGTATCTAATGGAATTCCCATTTAAACAAATAAATAAATAAATAAATAAAAATAGCCAGAGTATAATTGTTATATATTGAGGATTGAAACGGTACAAAATTATTGCAGCTTCGAGGCTTCGAGGGTTGAAAATAAGAACCAAACGATTAAAAATGATTAAAATTAGGTTTGTCGATCGACAGATTTCTTTAGAATCGTTTAAATCAAACATCTCATCAAAACTACCCCCTCAAAGTCCGTTGTTCTGCGAGTCCACGCAGAAATCGACGAGGATAAGTAATTTCTCTCCGCTTGGAAGCATCTGCTAACGCATTGGGTCTTTTAAACGCCCTAAAAGACGGTCAACACCCCTGTAAGATGCAAACTCGCGTAAATCAACGTCGACGAAGAGAGAGGACCGAACGCGGAGAAGGGAGAACGAGAAAAGCGGAAAAAGTTGTAGCAGCTTCTTTCTGACCCGTTTAAGCAGATTTAGCCGCGAAAACCAGGAAACGTTTAAGAGGGTGAACACCCTTGCGAGGGAGCTCCGTGCAAAGTAGCCGAGATTAGAGGACAAGAAAAAACATATCGCCTTCGACTGGGCCGATACAATTTTTCCTCTCGATCCTGCTTAAAAGGGACCCTATTGTGCAGCTTGCATTCAGAGAACCGAACAAGGGAATCGATATATTTTTCTATTGCTGCGATCTATTTATTTTTTAACGCTCTACATTTTTTTTTTAGAGTTCTCAACATTCGTTTCCAGAAATTCATACATCGATCAAAGTGATAATAATGGATCAATTTTATTAGGAATAACGACTAAACGTTTTTCAACACATTTTCAAACGTTTGTTAAGAGCTCAGTTATTTGCGTTATGTTTTTTAGAGTTTGTAATCTAATTTACCAAAATTACAAAGTGCAAAAAATTGTTAATTATGAGATCGATAAATTTGTAGCGAAAATTTAAAAAATTCCTTCAAATTAAGTTTAACAAACTCTTTAAGTTAAGAAATTAACATCTTCATTTTATTTGCGTTACGTTTTTTAAAGTTTGTAATCTGACTTACCAAAATTATAAAGTTCCAGAAATTTCTGATTGTGAAATCGGTAAATTTTTAGCAACAGTTTAACGAATTCTTTCGAATCAAGCTTAACAAATCCTTTAAGTTAAAAAATTAACATCTTTATTTTATTTGCGTTATGCTTTTTAAAGTTTGCAATTTGACTTACCAAAATTACAAAGTTCAAAAAATTTTTGATTGTGAAATCGATAAATTTTTAGTAGAAGTTTGATGAATTCCTTCAAATTAAGTTTAACAAACCCTTTAAGTTAAAAAATTAACGTCTTAACATTTTATCTGCTGTTACGTCTACCAATTATTCGAACAGTTAAAGGTGAAAAAGTATTAGTTTCTTCGTATTAGTGTTTGTTTGAGCGTTCAGCTTAATGAAACAGAAAGACCAGCGATAAAAATTTGTAATTACGTTTCTGCGTTTATTAAGCGTAGCTATCTCCTTGGGAAACGATTCCCGTTTCTGTCCCGATGTTTGCAATCGAGCGAACGCGCCTTCCTTTGGGAACGAGAAGTCGAGCCCGGTGTTTGCCGAAGACGCGTGCACGAAATGGTTAAACACGTGTTAAACAAACAGAAGCTCGTTTAAACGCCAGTTAGCAGGCCGTTAGTCACAGTTAAGTGATCAAACATGGACACCCGATATCCGCGATCGCCCTCTCGATAATTGTTGACGGGGGTGGATATTACATGCCGGTGCAATTGTTTTCAGTTTAATAGGAATTCAGTTTCGCTATTTTTCGTAAAAACACTTCGACCAAGGAAATTGGTTCGATCGATTTTTGAACGAGGTCGGGAAGATCGCGATGATAACGTGTAATAGTAAGTTTAAACACAAGATATCGAGATTAAGTCATTACTTTGATCACGATTCAGTAATGAACTGTTGGAATTAATTGGTTATAGTAATCTTAATACTATATATAATAATATTCGAACTCTAGAATTCTCTCCTACGTAACTTAGGGCTCTCTTCTATGTAACTTAAGACTCTCTTCTCGCAACTGCCTAATTACGGGAGATTTTTGCCTAGGTATATTTATTATTAATCTTAACCCTTTGCGCTCGAGAGGTCACCTAATGATAGTTTCGCATATTTTCAGACTTTAGTTTGTTTATTAGTCAGACTAAGAGGTTAAATAGCCGTATATGTAAATTTTAGTATACAACTTAATTAAATTAAATGGCGTTTAATGTAGGCGAATCTTAATAAATATTTCGAATTTGAACATGTTTAAAATTAGTATCATTAGACGACTGGCAGTCGCCTCTTAGGTGCAAAGGGTTAATACTATATATAATAATAATATTCGTATTCTAGGACTCTCTTTTAATTTTCATATTTAGGCAGCATTCCATAGATTACCAAACTTAGCAAATAAAAATATTACCCCAGATCCCAGCATTTGAAAGTAATTCCATTTCAATCATTTACCAACTTCATAAATCAAAATTAACCTTACAAAAATAAAGTTAACCATCTACTCTTCATCTCCACATGTAAACGCCTATGCATATGCCTACCGTACAATTTTTCACTCACCGTGAAATTCACCGATTGACTCATCCATCAGAATTAACAAAACACCCTGTGCATATTTAAGCATCGTGTTATTCGTTTATGACGGTTACAAGATTAACCCTTTGCACTCGAGAGGTGACCGTTAGTCGTTTAATGATACTAACTTCAAAAATTTTCAAATTCGAAATATTTACTACGATTCACGTATATTAAACTTCATTTAGTTTAGTTGAGTCGTATATTAAAATTTACATATATGACTATTTAACGTCCGGGTCTGAACTAAAGTCTAAAAATATGCGAAACTATCGTATGCTAGGATTACGATGTCCCATGAGAGGGGACAGCCGAGTGCAAAGGGTTAACAAATCTGTTAACCGATCGATCGCGTTGTAGAAGCGAGAGGATCGTAAAAAATCGGCCGACATTTCCGATGGTTGGTAACCGTGCAAGAGGAAAGGATAATCGGGACGGGGGTGAAAAACGAATTAGCTCTCCCGTGGCCGGCTTTATTGATTAAGTAATCTTAATACATCGCTGAGCCGCAATGTACCATAAAGAGAGCGGAACCGGAAACGATCCATTCTTAGCGGGGAATATGCTTTGTCGGTGGTCGCTCGACGCTCGGAATTTCTGCTTTGATTAATCTGCCCCAACCCCATCCCTACGACCAGCGCGACTTTTTCCATCCGCAGAGACTTATCATCTCGAGCGATGCACGCTCTCTGGCAACGTTCCAGCACACTCTGCGCTCGGCCTCGCTTTTCGAGATTCGTTGGACGGTTGATCGTCTTCTTGCACGCGGTGAACGTTATTCCACGATTGCGCTTTTATTAAATAATTTCGTTCGTTTGCTTGTATTCGCGAATCCCGGCAATTTTCTTGTTGTTGTTGGTAAGAATTTTTATGAAATATAGTTTGGTATAAGAAATTTTCTGTTTCACTTACTGTTATAATAGAGTACTGTTGTAGAGTATTAAACAATTTCGTTCGTTTCCTTGTATTCGCGAATCCCGACAATTTTCTTGTTGTTGTTGTTGGTAAGAGGTTTTATGAAATATAGTTTGATATAAGAAATTTTCTGTTTCACTTATTGTTATAATAGAGTACTGTTGTAGAGTATTAAACAATTTCGTTCGTTTCCTTGAATTCGCGAATCCCGGCAATTTTCTTGTTGTTGTTGGTAAGAATTTTTATGAAATATAGTTTGGTATAAGAAATTTTCTGTTTCACTTACTGATATAATACAGTACTGTTGTAGAGTATTAAACAATTTCGTTCGTTTCCTTGTATTCGCGAATCCCGGCAATTTTCTTGTTGTTGTTGGTAAGAATTTTTATGAAATATAGTTTGGTATAAGAAATTTTCTGTTTCACTTACTGTTATAATAGAGTACTGTTGT
>JAOPTO010002352.1:266399-293762 GCA_033822845.1 Tetrapedia diversipes
TTGTTGTTGTTGGTAAGAGGTTTTATGAAATATAGTTTGATATAAGAAATTTTCTGTTTCACTTATTGTTATAATAGAGTACTGTTGTAGAGTATTAAACAATTTCGTTCGTTTCCTTGTATTCGCGAATCCCGACAATTTTCTTGTTGTTGTTGTTGGTAAGAGGTTTTATGAAATATAGTTTGATATAAGAAATTTTCTGTTTCACTTATTGTTATAATAGAGTACTGTTGTAGAGTATTAAACAATTTCGTTCGTTTCCTTGTATTCGCGAATCCCGGCAATTTTCTTGTTGTTGTTGGTAAGAGGTTTTATGAAATATAGTTTGATATAAGAAATTTTCTGTTTCACTTATTGTTATAATAGAGTACTGTTGTAGAGTATTAAACAATTTCGTTCGTTTCCTTGTATTCGCGAATCCCGACAATTTTCTTGTTGTTGTTGTTGGTAAGAGGTTTTATGAAATATAGTTTGATATAAGAAATTTTCTGTTTCACTTATTGTTATAATAGAGTACTGTTGTAGAGTATTAAACAATTTCGTTCGTTTCCTTGTATTCGCGAATCCCGGCAATTTTCTTGTTGTTGTTGTTGGTAAGAATTTTTATGAAATATAGTTTGGTATAAGAAATTTTCTGTTTCACTTGCTGTTATAATAGAGTACTGTTGTAGAGTATTAAACAATTTCGTTCGTTTCCTTGTATTCGCGAATCCTGGCAATTTTCTTGTTGTTGTTGGTAAGAGGTTTTATGAAATATAGTTTGATATAAGAAATTTTCTGTTTCACTTATTGTTATAATAGAGTACTGTTGTAGAGTATTAAACAATTTCGTTCGTTTCCTTGTATTCGCGAATCCCGACAATTTTCTTGTTGTTGTTGTTGGTAAGAGGTTTTATGAAATATAGTTTGATATAAGAAATTTTCTGTTTCACTTATTGTTATAATAGAGTACTGTTGTAGAGTATTAAACAATTTCGTTCGTTTCCTTGAATTCGCGAATCCCGGCAATTTTCTTGTTGTTGTTGGTAAGAATTTTTATGAAATATAGTTTGGTATAAGAAATTTTCTGTTTCACTTACTGATATAATACAGTACTGTTGTAGAGTATTAAACAATTTCGTTCGTTTCCTTGTATTCGCGAATCCCGGCAATTTTCTTGTTGTTGTTGGTAAGAATTTTTATGAAATATAGTTTGGTATAAGAAATTTTCTGTTTCACTTACTGTTATAATAGAGTACTGTTGTTTATTTCAAATTGATATATAAATTTAAGTTTTATATGTGTATTTATAAATAATTAACAATTTATTATATTCATTTGAGACTATAAATTTTTTAATATTTATGTATATATATATTTCTTAGAATAATAAAATTAATTTTTGATACATTTAATATTGATTATTATGTTTATTTATTGCCATCTGTATTAGCTTGGAAACATTTCGTGCCGGTACTCGCTGATGATACTTTGCGAAAAATCTATTATATATTTGTTCACGAAAATTTGTTATTCTAATAACTTTTAAATTTTTCCGTGGCTATACAAGGGAAAGAAATACCGGAATATGAATAAAAATGAAATTGCGAATTTCCTTGACGATATTCTTAACACTTTCAGAGAATCGCTTGCATTTCTGCTTTTGAATCGTATGATGTCTAATAACAACAATTTTATATTTATATTATTAAGTAAATACTCTCGAACCTCTAAAAATTTCAACACATGTAAAAGATACTACCAGGTCATAGAATAAAATTATTATTGTCATAGAAATACAGGAACACGAATAGGAATGAAATCTCGAAGTCTGATAGAACATAAATTTTCATGGACTTTGTTTAAAAGCGTACACAACTGTTGTCCCTCTACGAATCGAGATTAGAGTCGTAACGAAGGCTCGGGCAAGGTTCGAGATTCGCATAGTTGTGCACGGTTAGACCCTCGAATCGGTCGTTCCACCGTTCATCGTCCGTAGACTCTTTTGTAACTACTAACAACACAATGAACCGTCGACCAGGAAAGTTCTTGGGATTGAAAAACTTTCCGCGAGTTTCTTTCTCCCCTAGTGGCCGAACACGAACGGACATTCAGATTTCCGTCGGACGCACAGACAGAACTCTGATCGAACGAATACTAAACGCGCGTTTGAGACGGTCTTCGTCGAGGAAAAACTTCGTCTCGTTTCTCTTCGTTGGAGCTTTCTTAATCCTCCATAACAAATCGAGCACACAAGCAGATTTAAGACAACGATGATGTTACCAGATAATTAATTGAATGAGAAAAAAGTAAATTTCAGAAATTCAGAATAAAATATAGCGTTTAACCCTTTTTACACTTCTTTGTCGAGTGTGACTCGAAGTCAGTTTTGATCACGGTAACTCCTATGTCGAGTAATACTCGACATTTTTAATACAGTAGTGGACAAAAGTTTAAGACCAAAGAGTAAACGAAATTAAACAAATACAAGTTACAACAAAGCCTGAGAGTTATGTTTAATATAATTAAAAAAGAAAGATAAATACCACTCAAGGAATTGTCATTTGAGGTAAATTTCAAATAAAGCACCTAAAATACTAGGTAGTTGTTGGCAAAGGGTTAATGACGAGAAAAAAACATCTTTTTAACGTTCGTAGGATAATAAAAATTATATATATATATAAAACGTAAAAATCGTGTCATTTAAACGTCAAAGAGATTTTAGAATTTATGTTATTTGAAAGCAAGGCAATTTGTAGGTTAGGTTCAGGTCAATTTTTATTCTATCAAATTTCTATATTAATTACGTTTTCTGTTGTTTACTTATCATGTTATTTGAAAGTAAGGCAATTTATAGGTTATGGGAGTAGTGTTATTGACAATAAAAGTTTCAGCAATTATTAATAACGACTGGAAGAATATTCTATAGAGGGTATCTCATAATAGAATTTTTATTCTATCAAATTTCTATATTAATTATGCTTTCTGTTGTTCATTTGTAAATGGTGTGCGAAATAAGCGTAACGAAAAGCAACGAGTTGAATGTAAACCACTTTTGGATTTGCCGATATAAGACCAGGCTGAAAGGGGCGCATCATCGAATCGATATCAATTAGGATGCTTCTTCCGGTCACGTGTCTTTGCGCCCTTGTATATTGTTGGCACGTGTCCTGCTGTGACTTTTAAAAAACGTTGATAAGGAGGGAACGTCGTTTCCGGTTCCGATGCCAATCCACGAACAATAGCAGCTATTCTGCGTTTCAACTGGATCACACGACCCGAAGGGTTATCAGAAATGGGACAACCGCCTATCGCGATTCCGCCGCGCAAATTATCGACTTCCCTTTCTTTATTTCAGTTGCAAAATATCTCACTGTTTAAAAATAACTTTTAACAAATAACTCACTTTTCCATTTTTTCATCATTCAACTTTTCGTTCGCAATACAAACATTTAAAACCGTTTTCTGAACGATAGAAAAATTCTTTCGATGTTTGCTTTCAAAAGAACAATTTGAAATCATTTACAATTATTCAATTACAATTTTATCCGGTGATTAGCATAAGAGTACACAAAAATTTTAACGATTCTTAATACCTGGTGAGATTATTTCAATTAAAAGATTCTGTTCGTTCTTTAAATATTCTAAGGCTTAATTTCACACCGTCTCAATTTCTTTTTAATGCAACAACGTTGAAAAGATCCAACATGTTTTGCTAAGTTGTATTGCTTTTAAAATTGAACAACCAATAACCTGCACTGAGCACGGTTATAATGACGTTTTACATAGTCTTAACTTGCCTACCTTAGAAAATCGTAGGATCATCTCAGACCTTAGCTTCTGCCCAGAGCTCTTAGCCTCTATTAATTTCAATACTCCTTCCAGACACACCAGAAATCTATTACTTTTTAGGACCCTATAAACAGAGTTTGTAACCTAGCTAACTATTACTTTGCTGTTTTTTTTAATAATATTGCCAATTTTAGAACCGAATTGTTTAAACTATTAAATACAATACAATATAACATAACGTAAACCATACTAATTTAATATAATTTAATCCAGTGAAACTTAATTCTTAAACTTTCTTATTCTTATTTGCTTTATCACTATACCGAATTCTGTATGTACCCAATTTTTTTCTGCATCCCTCACACATAAATAGGGTGAATTCAAATAAGTTCAAAATTCAAAGCCCAGGAACTTCCAAAAACGTCAGCTACAAATATTCGTCGTCCACGGCATTCATAAAAATGTTACCATTCTCTCTCCTTTGTTTCTGCGCGAAAGTCCACCTTCCGGCCGCGGCTCGCAATTCGTTTAGTACGTTCTTGTAAGGGATGGTCCAAGCGAAAACGCGCACAGAGGACACGGGTAACGTATGCAAGGGCTAGAGGGTTAAAAGAGTCCACGCAAACATCTCATACATTACACGGAATTTCCACCCCACGGAAACCAGCCAATAAAACACCCCCGGAACACGGGTGTCGTCCACTCGCCCACCCCTCCCCCTTCCCTCTCAACCTTCCGCCACCCTGACCCGTAACTGCATTGTCGAACTTTTTTTTCGTTTCTCCCCTTTCACCCTTCCACCCCCCTTCCCGTCTCCTTGGCCGTCCACTCCTCTCCCTTTTCACCGGCGCTTTCTAGTTTTCCTCCTTTTTTTTCTCCTTCGGTCCTCGAAACGCGCGTACACCCCCTCGATTACATTCGGAAATATTAGGGGACGTCCCGCCGTTCGACAAACTATCAATTTATTTTGCTCCTTTCATTGATTGGGACCTCGTGACGCTACTCGGCCCCTTTTATTCCTGTTTTTTCCTATTTTTCCTTTCGGACATTCTCTGACTTAGTTTCTCCGGGGGTACTCAGCCGGAGCGATTCCATTCCAGGTTCAAAACGCTGAGTAGGAGGGATCGAACTCGGTCGATCGAGGTTGAAATTGAAGTTGAGGACGACTTTGGGAACTTTGTTTTTAAATTGTTCAATCTATTTCTGCAGCATTGTTTGTTGCGTTGGATACTATCGTTGGGATTCGAAGCGGGTTTCTCTTCTTTGCTGTGTTAAACGAGATCGCTTTGTACAGATATTACAGTTTTATAGCGATGAATAAATACTCTCGAATCTCTTCTATAAACCTAGACAGATGTAAAAGATACTACTAGCCCATAGAATAAAATTATTATTATTGTTATTACTTAAAGTTTAATATTTCGACCACCTTAGCAAACCCTCAGAAACAGCCCATCAATTTCAGCCACGGGGCGAGCGCGTTCTTCGACCGCCACCAGAGGACTCGATGACCTAACCGGAACATGGCCACGAACGAGCACTTCCTTCAATGCACCGACAAAGAGGGACAAAAAGAAAAATAGAGAGAAAGAGAGAGAGAGAGGAGAAGGAAAGAGAGAGAGAGAGGGGGGAAGGAAAAAGAAAGAGAAAGAGAAGAGGGAGAAAGAGATAGAAAGAGGAGGGAGAAGGAGATAGAAAGAGGCGGGAGAAAGAGATAGAAAGAGGAGGGAGAAAGGGAGGAGGGATGAGAGAGGAGAGGAAAGATAGAGAAGAGTGAAAGAGAGGACAGAAAGAGTGAGAGAGGGGGGAGAAAGAAAGGATAGAGAGAGAGAGAGGAGGGAGAAACAGAAAAAAGAGAAAGAGAGGACAGAGAGAGAGTGAGAGAGAGAGAGATGAGGGAGAAAAAGATGATGGAGAAAGAGAGAAGAGAGAAAGAAAGGAGAGAGAGAAGAGAGAGAGGGAGGAGAGCTCCAAGCTGAAAGTTTCGCGGCGAACTGCGTCGAAATCTCTATAGATTAGGACCGGTCATATAAATCATGGCCGGCGGCTGCTGAATGTTATCTCGCGCTTCCGGTTCGGCGCACCGACATTCCGCGCGCCACGCCGCGGAATATTCCTCCGTGGGGTGGTTTCGTTTTGCACAAGGACCGGGCACAAAGCATATGCTGCCCGCTGTCCACTCCATTTACTTTGCTACGTCATCTCTCTCGTTACTCGGCCGGGGAAGATAACCGGGATCCATGGAAAGGGATCCACGGGATAGGGACGAGCGAAAACTGGAGCATATGTATTCACGCGGGTGGTCACCGGCTGCTCGTAGTGAACAGAGATGCTACGCTGAACGGCTACACTGATTTTGCTAATCTCGTGAAATGCTACCAAATTTTGTGGTAATTTCTTAAAAAAGCGATTCTATGATCTACGGAAACCATAAATTTAACACCAGAACTACAATTAAAGTGTACATGCACTGTACTGAAAATCACATGAAAAAATACCGAATACATAGAAAATTAATCCATTATTTGTACGATGTGCAGAAAATATATAGGCAATGTTGGAAGCTTTACCACGGTGAATTTATAACGTTATCATGAGTAATCGGAGATTGATTATTTTGAGTACTTTGGTACTTCTATTGTTAATTGAGATTTTAAAGAGTCGTTTTTTTTTTCTGTGAGTATTTATGATCATAGGATTCAGTACCGAATACTTTGTTACGTGTTACGTCTATTTGAAAATGCAGCCTAAGTTCGGCTCTGAATTTTCTGAGTGTGCAATCTATGGTTTCTGTGTAAAATTTTGTTCTCTGTTTTATCGAAATAGCATTCAATTAGAATGACTATATATTCTTTCTATCACTATTTGTTAGCAATGGCAACATAAATGATTTTCGGTTTAAAGAATATACATAAGAGACGAAAGAAGGTATATATTAGGTATATTATTAGTCAATAACCTATAATTAATTTCATTTAATTTTTTTACACGTCTTTTTGTATACACGGTAGCACTCGGTGTATCACAGTAGCATTTGTGTGTTCAAGTTTATTGTTTCGCGTGGATCGAATTTTGTAAACGTGCGATACGAGGGGGCAAAATACATTATCGATCAGTTTACACAAACTTCTTATCGACGATGTTTCGTTTCTCCCGATCGAAATTATCGATCGCCAATCAGAGGCCGGCCAATCGGATTGCGTGACGTTTCGTGGTTCATCGAAGTCGGTGATCGATCAACGATCGCGTATCTGAATTATTTGTCGTATTATCGTGCTCATCACCGCACGGTTGCGTTAATTCGTGTCAACAAAATTAGGAAACGATCGATGCTATTTACATGTTGAAAGAATTAATTTTTTCAAATAATTCCATGTAAAATGTTCTTTGCTATTAATTCAAGCATATTTGTATGAATTTTTATTAATTACTTAGAAGTATGAAAGTGTTCAACAAAGAAGAACCGATTAGCAGAGAAAAGAAAACAATATTTTAAAATATTTCTGTTGCGAGCGATATATTTTCGTTAAAAATCACGGCTTATCATTTAATTGAATAGATTTTTCTTCCGCGAATCTATTAATCGAGATATTGCATTCTACGATTTTATACTTTTTTTTTTATTTTTATTACAATATAATTGTTTCCAGAAATAACCTACTACAATTGGCTAGGTTTATACATAGCTCAGCTCTCTGAATAAGAAAACTAATTATACTTAAATCTCTGACTTTCGTAGTACGACCTAGCGTTTTGGACATAAATTAAACCTAGAGTACATAATTTAAATTAAATGAATGGCTGACATCCCCTTACTAACAGGTACTCATTTAACAAGAACGATTTTAACTTGAGAATTTCACGTACATACAGGTACAAAGATTTGGCTTCTTTGGCATTAGATATGCTAATAACCTACTACAATTGGCTATGTTCGTACCTAGCTCAGCTCTCTGAATAAGAAAGTTAACTATACTTAAATCTCTGACTTTCGTAGTACAATCTAGTATTTTAGATAGAAACTAAACCTAGAGTACATAATTTAAATTAAATGAATGGCTGACATCCCCTTACTAATAGCTACTCATTTAACAAGAACGATTTTAACTTGAGAATTGCACTTACATACAGATACAAAGATTTAGCTTTTTTGGCATTAGATATACTAATAACCTACTACAACTGGCTATGTTCGTACCTAGCTCAGCTCTCTGAATAAGAAAGTTAACTATACTTAAATCTCTGACTTTCGTAGTACAATCTAGTATTTTAGATAGAAACTAAACCTAGAGTACATAATTTAAATTAAATGAATGGCTGACATCCCCTTACTAATAGCTACTCATTTAACAAGAACGATTTTAACTTGAGAATTACACTTACATACAGGTACAAAGATTTAGCTTCTTTGGCATTATTTACGCTAATTGCATTCTACGATAAGTACCTTTTTTCTTTCTCAATGATGGACCATTTCTCTCTATAAAAATAGAAAGACTGCAGTTTTCACAACAGAAATTTGACGTGCAGTTTCGTTAATTTGTTCTTTCGATCAGTTTGAGCGTAATGTAACTTTATCGTTGTCGTCGCGATGGAAAAATGAAAAGTTTTCGACCGAGGTCGTTGCGCGCTCCCCATCGAAGTTCGACAGGACGCCCTCAGGAAATCTAAACCGGTAACAAGATGGCTGCTCGGAAACGGAAACCGGAAGCTTGTCACTCAAGCTACACCGGCTTCCGGCGTGTCCCGAAAAAGGGAAGCGTTATGGAACGGTCGAGGAGAGAAATAAAAAGGAACGAGGGATGGAAAAGGGGAGATGTCCGTCTCAAGTGTATTGTTTTATCGCGTATCTCCTGTAAATGCTGTGCCAAAATACAGACGTCTAACAGTCAGCTTCTAAAAACGAAAAATCAAAATTTTATAGTACATTTTTAACGCGTTGCAACAATCAGATTGAAAAATTGAAAATTATTCAAATTTCTATATTTTTCATTAATTCTTGTATACTTCTGCGACGACTTAACCCTTTGCGCTCGAGAGATGACTGTTAATCACCAACTGATAGTTTCGCAGATTTTCAAACTTTAGTTAGTTCGTTTATTAGTCAGGCTCAGAGGTTAAATAGTCATATATGTAAATTTTAGCGTATCACTTAACTAAACTAAATGACATTTAATATAGGCGAATCTTAGTTAATATTTTAAATTTGACAATTTTTGAAGTTAGTATCATTAGACGATCAACAGTCACCTCTCGAGTTCAAAGGGTTAAATATTGGCTTTACTAACTTTCGTATATTTCACCTTTCGATCATTATTTCAATTCATGAAAATTATAAATTTTGATCACTCCAACTTTCAGGCATCTCGATTCTCGAACTCTAACCTTCGAATACTGCAATTTTCGAAAATTTTCCATTTATTCAAATTCATATCGAAGCACTGCTTTTTTAACGTCGATGATTTTAATGGTAAATCTAATTCAACGACCTACACCACTTTGAAGTATTCTCGCGGTTACTGGAAGATTACCAACATCATTGTGTCATGTTGTTCGATTACGAATGTCAGAACGTATCGATCGCCGCGATTAAAAATAGTGATCGCTGTCCAAGAGCGCAACGACATTGTAACATCGACCGCGATTCACTAGGATAAGAGAAATTGCTCTTCCCTTCGGTAATCTGCCTACTCAACGCAACATCGATAAGTTGTGCCCATTATCGTACAATTCAGGATATAACATCACTGTTCTCAATTCAAGAGCCTAATTTTACAGCAACCTATTATTATAATATATTACAATATTATTGTAGTGTTACAATAATAATAATATTTCTTTATCGATTATAGGAATATAATTGCAATACTATGTACAAATTTTACTTAATTCAATTCTCTACACGGTATGACGTCTAATTCAACTCTATTCGGTATAACGTCCAATTCAACTCTACTCGGTATAACGCACAATTCAACTCTGTTCTTTTCGACCAGAGAAAACTGTCGCCAACCCTCGGCCCCTCTCCCCCCACGCACCTCGGAAAAATCCCTCAAGCATAACCATATTTGGGCATTTTTCGAGGGCCTCGCGCGTCGCCAAGGGCCCCTCCCCAAGCAGGTCCGAAATCCCGAAGTTCACACCCCACCCTCTTCCACGTTATAAAATCAATTAAGATACTACATAACAATATATTGAATATATTATTCAAGCGCGTATCAAATCGTAATAAACTATTTGCCAGCAGATACTTCATGCGTTGTTTCCTGGAAAAAACAATCATGCGTACCGTGACTGATAATTCAATTATTATATCTGTTGAATTCGAGTAGCAGTTAAGATGCGGTTATCTAATTTTGTTCGATAATCTTGACAACGGAATACGTAATGATGACATTGAAAGTGTACGCTGTGATATTAAATACTGTGTGTTCTTTGTTAATAAAAATGTGCGTTTCACGATGTCGCAGTGTAGATGGTGTATTATTATAAATATATAGTATTGAAATATTTTGATAATACAATTTGATGTTGAACGTGTTAACGCTTCACCGACCGAGAGCCTATTAACATTTAGCTAACCGCACGATGTAACACCTAACCGAACACTGTCCAACGCGTATTAAGAATTGATTAAAAGTTGTACTTTGGAAGAGCAGAAAATGCATTTGACGAACCGTGAACAACACTAGTTCAAGACTAGTTAATAACAAAAGTAAATAGAATCAATGGCGGCGCTTTGTTGAGGGCTTAGAAACTAGTGTTGAATTTATGAAAAATTGTACTTTGGAAGAGCAGAAAATGCATTTGATAAACCGTGAACATTACTAGTTCAGGACTAAGTAATAACAAAAGTAAATAGAATCAATGGCGTCGCTTTGTTAAGGACTTAGGAACTAGTGTTGAATTGATTAAAAATTGTAATTTGGAAAAGTAGAAAATGCATTTGATAAACTATGATTAACTCTAATTCAGGACTAACTGATAACAAAAGTAAATAGAATCGGTTGCAGCGCTTTGTTGAGGACTTAGGAACTAGCGTTGAATTGATTAAAAATTGTAATTTGGAAAAGTAGAAAATACATTTGATAAACTGTGAATAACTCTAGTTCAAGACTAGTTAATAACAAAAGTAAATAGAATCAATGGCGGCGCTTTATTGAGGACTTAGGAACTAGTGTTGAATTGATTAAAAATTGTACTTTGGAAAAGCAGAAAATGCATTTGATAAACTGTGAACAACACTAGTTCAGGACTAACTGACAACAAAAGTAAATAGAATCAATGGCGTCGCTTTGTTAAGGACTTAGGAACTAGTGTTGAATTGATTAAAAATTGTAATTTGGAAAAGTAGAAAATGCATTTGACGAACCGTGAACAACTCCAGTTCAAGACTAACTAGTAACAAAAATAAATAAAATCAATTGCAGCGCTCTTGTTGCGGAAAAAATGGGAGATCTCCCCATTTGGTTTGGCTAGGTGTTAAGCGTTAAGAGTTTGTTTGAGCCAGGGTAAGGAAAAAGGCATTCGTACATTTGCTTAAGATTCGATTTTATTAAATATGTATCTGATATATTAGACTACTATGTATTATACAGAATGTACATATATACAACCTATCGACGTAATTACATGCTACCTAATTAAAGGCGATAAACTGGGATCTCTGTGTCGACTGTCGCAACCCCTCTGTACAATTACACTAGATAATACACCAGCTTCCTTCCAATTTCACGGGACAGCCCGTCGAAACGAAACAATCGAGGCCTCCGTCTATTTTACAACGATCGTTTAAATAATAATTCGCTACTCGATACTCTCGACGACGACACCACGATAATTAAAAATTTTGCTACACGCTTAACACTATTCCTACCGATATTTCACGTATACTTATTCCTACCGCGGCATTCCCACGTAAGACAGACTACAAATTTTTTTCAAAAAATAAGCAAAGAAAAAAGAAGTGAATATTGAAAAATGTATTATACGTGTATCGAAGGAAAAGTCTAAAGTTTAAAGGCAATTCAATTACATTGTATGTATGAAATTCTAATCGAAATTTTAAAAACGGTCATTTGACCGGTCGTGGTAGGAATAGTGTTAAAGTATTTTTAGTTTTCTGAAGAAAAACATCACAGCTGAACGAACTGTCTAATCGTTAGCGAGCTATCGGCTAAATTTTTTTTTAATAATTAAACTTTTCGCTGTTGCTTTCTGAAAATGGCGTGGTTCTTTTTTATCTGTTTCAAGGCCGAGGACTATTCTCGAAGAGAAATTGTTGTCTATCTTTCTTTATCTCGTTATCGCGATTAGATTGACAGAAAGTGAGCTGTTCGAGTTACGTAAGCTATCGAAAATCATTATGATTCTGCTGTTCATTGTTTTGAAAAAAAAAGAAACGATCTTGCGTGGCCGAAAGTTCTTTTGTCTTTTGTAGATAAAAATTGTGAATCTTTCTTCTCTTTGACGAAACGTTAAGTACGAATTTGAATTTTGGAACACACGCATACATACACAGGCACACGCAGGCACACGCACACAGACCACGCATACACGAACTATGACGATGTCTTTGTACAAAATGAAGAAAGAAAAGGAACAACTCCGGAACAATGAATATCTATCTAATGATCGATCCTACGTATTTCGTTCGCTTATCTAGTTACTTTCGCTAGATCACGTTTTTGTTAAGATATTTAGGGTGATTCGCAAGGGACCGTTACAATTGAATTGGATAGAGCTGTTCTTAATATTTTAAGTTTCGTTCGAACAATACTTTGACTAGCGATTTCGAGGAAACTTTGAACGTTGGAGTCGTTTAATTTGATCAAAAGGAACCAATAATTGAGTGCACAAAATTTCATCGAAATTGGAATTTTTTAATGAGATCTTAGAACTGCTTAAAGTATTAAGAAAAACCCTTCAGTGGTCTCCGGAAACATTTGTTACACTTTACGTGGAAACAAATTGGAGGTGTACAACTTGAAGACGGATAAAATTCACCGAAAGCAAGTAAAAATATTGAAAATAATAATTTTTGAATTACTTACAATTTTCATTATTAGCTTCTACAATTTAAGTACGAAATGTAAACTTTGTTCAGAATTAATATTAATTGTAATAATAAATTAGTAATTTAAATCATCGGTGAACTAAATTTCTTAAAATTTTGGATACTTAAAATTTGCCCAACTTTCCAAAATTATTACCATTAATTAATTTAACCGGTGTTATTACCAATTTCCTTCGGCAAATTCCATCGATCTGCAAAAATTTTCACCTACCACACATTTCATTCGTCCTCCATTTGCAACCGTAATCGCGTTCACCTATCGTGAACTATCTTTGGTTTCTTCGATTCTCCCCAAAAACCAAAACGATCGAAAAAGCACGATGCAATTCCACGTCAGTTCACTCGAATGACACTTTCGTCACGCGAAAGTATCATCGAATTTAATCCAGACGTTTGGTTCCTTCATCAGGATAAATCTGGATAGTTGTTGATCGCCATCATCTTCGACTGGCAGTACTTCGTTTGTTCTGTCAACAAGAACACGAAGATCATCGGCTGTGTCCAAGCTTCACAGACAATTCCTTTTGTTAACGGCAATCACATCTATGCTAATAATACGTTTGACGTTTTTAATAATCCTACCACGAACAGTAAGGACTATACTCTTCTCTGCGCTAGAATTCACTTCAGAGTTCCAGGATAATATTTCTTTGGGTCACTTTCAAGAAATTCGTCTACTTCGATGTTCCTTTCTTCAATTTGTACGGAGCTTCACTTATTTCCATCTGACCGATCGTCGTTTTTGATATTTCTATAATTCAACTTTCGTGAAAAATTATCGTGCCTTTTTAAGAATCTACGATTCTCTTGGATTCATCGTAACGATCACCATGATAACTGTTGACTATTCTTCACAAAGGGAAACATCAACGCAATTTGGGTACCAATGTTGATCAACAAGACGATTCACATGGACGATTACTGCACGTTTGCCTATTTGCTCACAAAACTTGTCATAATTCACGTTCTTCCGTTTCAACCTTCATAACTTCCATCGATCTTCCGTATAATTCGCGAACTGGCATTGTCAACAATACCAAGACGATCATAACAATCGACTGTTACATTCACAACCATCGAACAAAGTCCACACCTCTATGATCCATAGATATCTTCGCCAGAGACCTTCGTCGATCCAGCATCCACCCTTCGAACAAGATCCACCCTTGTTATCCACAGACACTTTCGCCAAAGATCTTCATCGATCCAGCATCTTTTCTTCGAACAATGTTCACCTATATGATCCACAGACACCATCGCCAGAGATCTTCATTGATCCAGCATTCTCCCTTCGAATAAGATCCACCCTTATTATTCACAAACACCTTCACCAGAGATCGTCGTCAATTCAGCATCCTTCCTTTCAACCATGCCCACTCTTAAGATCCATAGACACCTTCGCCAAAGATCTTCACCAATCCAATATCTTCCCTTGGAACAAGATCCACCCTTAAGATCCACAGATACCATCGCCAGAGATCTTCATCAATCCAACATCCTCTCTTTGAACAAGGTTAACCCTTAAGATCCACAGACACCTTCACCAGAGATCTTCACCGATCCAATATCTTCCCTTGGAACAAGATCCACCTTTAAGATCCACAGATACCATCGCCAGAGATCTTCGTCAATCCAACATCCTCCCTTTGAACAAGGTTAACCCTTTAGATCCACAAACACCATCACCAGAGATCTTCGCCGATCCAGTATCTTCCCTTGGAACAAGATTCACCCTTAAGATCCACAGATACTTTCGTCAGAGATCTTCGTCGAT
Source organism: Tetrapedia diversipes (assembly GCA_033822845.1). Taxonomy (NCBI): domain Eukaryota; kingdom Metazoa; phylum Arthropoda; class Insecta; order Hymenoptera; family Apidae; genus Tetrapedia; species Tetrapedia diversipes. The sequence continues at coordinate 281,021 of JAOPTO010002352.1, forward strand.
CCAGCATCCTCTCTTCGAACCATGTCCACCCATAAGATCCACAGATACCATCGCCAGAGATCTTGCCCGATCCAGCGTTTTCCTTTGGAACACATTTCAGCGTCAACAAGCACCAGCAACGTCCACAATTACAACGACTCGTGAAATTCCGCGACCGGAAGCTTCAACCCTTTTACCACCAGTATGGTTTTTGCATGTACGGCGGCATGGGCACTTGTCCGGTGGTTGGATACGCGGCTGGTTCCATCAGCTTCGACTGGCACGGTTTCCCGTCCTTGATCAACAACGGCACCGCGACCCTCCTCGGCGAACATCCGCTTCCGCTGGCCTCCACCCTCTCGGTGGCCGCCCTCTTCGTCTTGTACCTATGGTTTTGGAACCAGATCTTCACCTGCGTGGGCGTCAGCCGAATGATCGAGGCCAGGTGTTCTCTCTCGGGCGCGCTCAGGTATCTCTGCTGACGGAAACGTCTCTCCAGCTCGAACGTTTGCGCCTTGGAGAACAGCACCCGCCTCTTCCGCTTCTTGTGCTCGGTCTCGTGGGGCTGCGCCTCGCTCGGCTGGTGCTCGTCCTCGAAGTCCGGCGACTCGTCCTCCTTGCACTCGTGGCTCGTCTCCTGTTTAGGGGGGAACGAGAGGTCCGAGATCGCAGGGCTGGTCGAGTCTGGCTGCTGCAGCACTGCAATTGTCGAGGATGACCTGGTTATTTTGGGGGCTGGGTCGTTCTTAACACTATTCCTACCACGACCGGTCAAATTGACCGTTTTTAAAATTTCGATTAGAATTTCACATATACAACGTAATCGAATCGCCTTTAAATTTTATACTTTTCCTCAAATAAACCTATGATACATTTTTCAATATTCACTTATTTTTTCATTGTTTAATTTCTGAGAAAAATTTATAGTCTGTCTTACGTGGGAATGTCGCGATAGGAATAGGTGTACGTGAAGTGTCGGTAGGAATAGTGTTAACGCGCGAGACCACGTTTACAGAGATTTCTTTCGAGTTTCGAGCGTTTTCGTAGGGCTTTAAAAGGGGTGTACTAGGGTTGACTTGCGAGGGGACATTTTTCGTTACTTTCAAGTGATAAAAATTATTACTCATTTTTCTGAGCGTTTATAAAATTAATTTTTGGAAGCATTGATCGTGAAGTGGAATATTGAAATGAGGATCGAATTATTCGTTTATTAAAGAAGGGATGAATACGTGTATGTGAAATTAGGAATGTGTTTGATTTTGAAGTCTGTGATAGACGCTGCTTTCCCACCCGTCTAAGTCGGTTTCGTTCTAGTTCCCCGAAAATCGATAAACGTCATTTAGAAAGGTATCCAGGTCATCGCGAAAATGATTGGAACGAAGTGCAGCTGCATTTTTTACTGCCCCCCGACTTCTGACTGTGATTACAGGCAGATGCAGGCCTGTATCGATTTTTTAAGCCTCGTTAACGAGTGCTTGCTCATCGTCCGGATAAAACGCTACTTCAGCTTTTCAAAAATTTCGAAGTACCATTGCAACACAAATTATTTTAATATTCTCATAATCAAAAGGTTGTGTCTATCCAATTTTTGCAGAACACAAATTAATAGAGTAAGTCATTCCGTTAATTATTACTCCATGCAAATATTTGAAAGAATTGCAAAAATCCAATTAAGTTTCAATTAAGTTGCAACTCGATAAAATCTATTTTTCAATTATGAAATAGTGCAGGTATTAAGGAACATAAAATACATAAAAATTGTGAAATACATATTAGAAATCACAATGTGATAAAGAAAGTGTTCACGAATCGATATCCTCGGTCTGTTCGCCGTTTAATCCAACAATATTTTGATTAGCCTCCGGGCTAAAGTGGCAAACACCACGGTGGCCTAGAGACACGCTAATTTAATGTACAACCACGAGGCCCCTCACTTCGTGAGCACACAATGCGCTTTTGTGAGAGACCCGTAAGCCTGGCACGAGGAGGGTGTGAAGCAATATAGAGCCTGTTTGATACCCCGCTGCACCCCATGGGACTGACTGTATCATTTTCATGGGAGATTAGGCTGTAGTCGCAGTCTCGTCGTGATTTCAATTAGGCACTTCTCGTCGCGACAACGCTAACATCTTCTCGAAGAACGATTCCACCGTTAATTGAATTCTTTCCACCAAAAGCGCAACCGATTAAATTTCTTTTCTCTACGAAAGACTTTTTACAACTTACCAAAAATAAAATGAGAAAATTAACAAAGTTTTGTAGTTCCTTCGTCAAATTAATTTGCTACATCGAAGAATGCGATACGTAGTTTCGTCTAAGTCATGGAAAAATATTCAAATCCGAATTTACCATCCAAACCTAACTCCTTAACCCTAAATTCATAAAGATGCATGGGAGATACACTATTCATAAACATTCGTCTTCCAAACGAACATGTTACATTGATGATTTTTATTTTATAGGATACAAGAAGCAATAAAACACACACATTTATTAATTATTAATTTTCTGAAATGAAAATGAATAGAACAGTTATTCCGAGCAATCGAACTTCATCTTTCTATCATTTTTACTTTAAAAATTAAAAGTTTTTTTAAATATTTATTCTATGTTTATGATTTTAATTACTTTGTCACAATTATCTCCATTTTTGTATTGCTGTTATTTAAGATCGTGCGGAACAAATTACAAGTGTTTACGTATTTTGCGTGTATTCCGTTTATGAATCTAGGGTTAACTCGGATCTCTAAAAACTTCCAAGCCCTCTTTAATTCGATCTTCAACGATTCCCCGCAAACCACCTCGATGAACATTCTACAAATCCCAACGAACTCTCTACCTGAGCGTGGCGACCGAGATCAAAAGCACCCTTTCCATGTTTAAAGGGATGAAATCGTCGGATCCCCGATTCCTCGACACCATAATACACCGCGAGCGTTCACAACAACAGGAACGCAAGGAAGAGGGAAAGAAAAAGAGTGTGTGTGTGTGTGTGTAAGAAAGAAAGAGAGAGGAGGCATAAAAAGAAAATGTCGAACGAAGGGAAGATAAGGAGAAGAGGTGAAAAGAGCCGATAGGCTGCCGGTGGATCTTTTGGGCGTGACAATCTCGATTCATCGAGGGCCTACAGGGCTACACACGCATCTGTCCTCGAAAGGACATCTGTCCCCGTGTACGGGCCAATCGGTGTGCAGGACCCACAAGGACCTTTTATAGGGCCATTAGATCCTGCTTAGCCGACGCGGGCCAATTGTAGGGTGTTAAATAAATAAGGGTTTCGAGCGTGGTCCCCTTCTTCCCTCTGCCTCCCTTGTATCTAGGCGCAAGGTCTTGTGGTTCACGCGCTTCCAACGAATTAAAAGGATATTTTGGACGATGGAAGATGATACTTCTTTGTGAAAGAAAGAAAATGCAGAATTCTTTTCTTTTCTTTTTTTTTTTTATCGTCGCATCAACATCTCGGTCATTAGCGACTTGTTCTAGATTTTGTGAAAGAGGTTGGTGTTTTTCAGGAATGTGATTGTGTTTTCTATATGGTTCTTGCAAGTGAGGGCAGTTTCTGGTTTTATGTTGCAACTTGGTCTAATTTGCTCAAAATTTTTGCATTCGTATATGAAGTGTTTGACAGTTAGGGGTGTGTCACATGATGCGCAATAAGGTGGTTCTGATTTCTCAAGGATGAAATTGTGGGAGATCCTAGTATGGCCCGTCCTTAATCTAGTCATTACAATTCTTTCTTTTCTATTTTTGATGCCGCCAGGAACTGTGTCGTAGAAGTCCTTAGATGAATTCAATGGATTAGGCCTTTTCGTTAGGTTCCAAATTCTGTTCCAGTCTTCTTTTATTGTTACCTTGAGGTGGTTTATTAAGTCTCGATGGGGAATGTTCGAATCTTTCCAAAGGACATGCAATTTAATTTGTGGAAGATAGAAGTTCGTTGTTAAGTTGGGAGTAGGCTGTATTAACACGTTCGTCGCCACGTCACCCATATTTGGGTGACGCTCTTTTTCTTAAAGTTAAATAGGATTTTAAATTGAAATTTTTAAAGAAATTCGATGGAATAAGCATTGAAGTATAATATACATAAATATTAAATACATAAAATAAAAATAAAAAATGTTAAAATTTTTGCTGTTTTTATATTTTTTTACCCCACTTTTCTATGCAATCGGATTTAGGCTTAGCGAGAAACTTAGCCGAATCATGCTGAACGACGAACGTGTTAAATAATAGGTACGTCGTGTTTGGAAAAAAATTCTTTGTTTCGAGAGGAATGAGATTTTCTATCATCTTCTGGGAAAAATAGAGCAGGCTTTTTTGTAGATGGAATTTGTTTATAGATGAAATTTGTTTGCTACGGAATAGTCGAAGGATTAAGAAAGCTTTTGTAAAAGGAATGTCGTCTTCGAGTGTTTATGTTTATAATCTTTTCATACTTATAGTAATATGATAATATTGTATAATATTTATCTGTTAGTAAAATAATACTTCAGATAATGTAATCTGCTTGTGCATGTTGCTATTATCGTGGCCTTGTTTCAGTAATACCTTATTTCCTGATTACTAGAAGCTCGAAAACTTAATCTAAGAGAATCTTTGGCTAATCATTCGATTGAACGAAGTAACTATCGCTTTTCTTAATTAACATCACTCTCGGTGTTATAAAATTTACTAGGAGCACAGATATCTTTGAAAAACGTGAATGGTAAATGACAAGAATTAAATGAATACACTGTTACCGAAAAATGGCATCGAAGCAAAATACAAATAGTTTTCAAAGACAAAGGAGTATAAAAAGGTAGCTGTTGAGATTCTAGCTACAGTATTATCTTAGGTTGATTAAAATTTAAACTTCGAACCTTAAATTCATATCTCGATTCGCCAAGATTAAAATCTTCAGCTGCGTAAATTGTTCAACAACCGCATAAACCTAACAGCTATTCACCTAACCCTTCGAGTGTCCACCAACAACCCATAAAACGCGTTTTATCACTCACCGTTCACTTCCTCCAAGGGCTGAGGCAACGTGGTTGGCAACGTTGGACCGGTCGGCCATCCCAGCAACCCAGGTGGCGGTGGAGGTAGGGTTCCCCTGTTCAGATTCGCATATATCGCGGGTTGAAACATGGCCGTCGTGTGCTCGAAGAACTGTTGGTACGCCGACGGAACATCGTTCGTGGTCGGTAGCACCGTGGTACTACCTGCAACGAGAATTTCCAAATTCCGAGCGTTTAGCGTCGATTCAACGCAATCGCAATCGTTTTCATCTATAATTCTTCTATTGAAGTTAATCTAATCTTATAGTCACTGTATCATAGAAATTCAAAATTAGAAAATTGAGTAGGTTTGAGTTAGGTTCAATTTGATGATTGAATAATCTACAATTTTTCTATTAAAGTTAATCTAACCTCATAGCCACTGTATCATAGAAATTCAGAATTAGAAAATTAAGTAGGCTCGAGTTAGGTTCGATTCGATGATTGAATAATCTATAATTCTTCTATACAAAATAATTTAACCTTATAGTCACTTTATCGTAGAAATTCAAAGTTAAAAAATTGAATAGGTTTGAGTTAGGTTCGATTTGATGATTAAATAATCTATAATTCTTCCATTCAAGTAAATCTAACCTTATAGTCACTGTATTGTAAAAATTCAAAGTTAGAGAATTGAGTAGTTTTGAGTTAGGTTCTGGTTAGGTTCGATTTGATGATTGAATAATCGTTATTAAACTCTCCTCCCGATAAAAAAGAATTTACCAAGCTGGAGTCCAGAAGATAATGAAATTTTAGAAAAATAGACAAATCAAACCTGTCCTTACCTTGGACTTCAGTTTCTTCCTGAGCCGGCTTAGAGTCGAGCTGCAGGATGTCATGGATATGGAAGCCTGTCCTGGGCATCTTGATGCTCTCCAATATTCTGCAACAGCGGAATCAACAAATGAAACCCATTAAAAAACGAATCTCGTCGTCTCGATCGAGTCATTCAATGCTAACCAACCATCTACCTATGTACTTCAACGTATCCCTCAACCACGCGTGCTCAACCGAATCTCATTGTTCGAAGAAATGTAAAAAGAAACTAGCAAGTAAAACATTCGAAAGGTCGCGAAACCAAAATCATCTACCCGATCGATCGAGGTAAACGGGTAATGGGGTTGAAACTCCCGGTGTCGTGGATCCGGTTCAGAGGGAAAGGTACGCGCGAGTCGAAAAGTCGGGCACAAAGGTTGGTTTTCAACGGAATCAATCCAATTTTCGCAGCTTTCCCGCGGCGCGGCGGGCGTCAAGAAGCCAGCGGGGACGCTTAAGACCCGATTAGACGCGTCTTGTGCCGTCAAAAGGATCGGCTACCTGCAGCTCCGCTGCCAAACAACCTGTCCCCGGGCACAGTAGCGAATTTCTGGCCTCCTAGTTTAAGCCAAACGATCCATTATCGCGGCACGTTCTGTCACGTTCCCGGTGAAAGAGCCGTCGCTCGAAAGTTTCCCTAATCGACGCCTGGTGACCGCACTGTTTCTTAATTTCGGCGGTACCAATACAGAAAGTTGGTGGGAAGTTCTTGTATAGGGTGTTTCAAGATTGGAGGATTCTGTGAAGCTGAAGCGGTTGATATTGAAGTTCGATAGAATTATGGAGGTGTGATGTGAAATTGGAATTTTATTGTTTAGTGCAATTAACTCAGGTAATGAGGACAAGAGGTTGTTGTACAGGATATTTCAAAATTGGAGGATTCTGTGAAGCTGAAGCGGTTGATATTGAAATTCGATAGAATTATGGAGGTGTGATGTGAAATTGGAATTTTATTGTTTAGTGCAATTAACTCAGGTAATGAGGACAAGAGGTTGTTGTACAGGATATTTCAAAATTGGAGGATTCTGTGAAGCTGAAGCGGTTGATATTGAAATTCGATAGAATTATGGAGGTGTGATGTGAAATTGGAATTTTATTGTTTAGTGCAATTAACTCAGGTAATGAGGACAAGAGGTTGTTGTACAGGATATTTCAAAATTGGAGGATTCTGTGAAGCTGAAGCGGTTGATATTGAAATTCGATAGAATTATGGAGGTGTGATGTGAAATTAGAATTTTATTGTTTAGTGCAATTAACTCAGGTAATGAGGACAAAGAGGTTGTTGTACAGGATGTTTCAAAATTGGAGGATTCTGTGAAGCTGAAGCGGTTGATATTGAAATTCGATAGAATTATGGAGATGTGATGTGAAATTAGAATTTTATTCTTTAATGCAGTTAATTCGGGTAACGATAACAAGAGATTGTACAGGATATTTCAAAATTGGAGGGTTGTGTGAAGCTAAAGCGGTTGATATTGAAGTTCGATAGAATTATGGAGGTGTGATGTGAAATTGGAATTTTATTCTTTAATGTAGTTAATTCGGGTAACGAGAACAAGAAATTGTACTGGGTGTTTCAAAATTGGAGAATTCTGTGAAGCTGAACCGGTTGATATTGAAATTCGATAGAATTATGGAGGTGTGATGTGAAATTGGAATTTTATTCCTTAATGCAGTAACTCGGGTAACGAGGACAAGAGGCTACTGTACAGGATGTTTCAAGATTAGAGATCTGCTAGAGGTTTTGTGGTTATTGGCGCGACGATGCTGCGAAAACAGTTTCTAAAGCGTTACTCTACGTGCAAAGAAACGATCTTTAAGAATTGAAAACGAATTGTGGACACTTTCTAAGAAAACTTCTAATTCCCCACATTCATAATGGAAACACTAATCTGTGATTTCTAATAATGCGATTTGATTATTTTTTTTCTTGCTCGACTTATTATATGAGATGAGAAACTTTAAGCTTTTTCTTCGAATTATAGTTGAACTTCCTTTCGGTTTCTAAGAACACCACAAGACAGGGAAACTAATGAAAAAAGTTCGGGAAAATTTTAAGTTAAGGACAGAACGCTCGGAAAGTAAACGTTTTGAACAAAACTTCGTTACAGGAGGAACTAATTAACGACCAACGGTTCACGCCCAACGCTATCCGCTTGCCAGCAATTAATTCGGAAGCTGTAGCATTGAAATCACCAGCGATTTCATCTAATTAACAGGATTGGGCGAGCAATTGAAATAAAATACTTCAAAAATGATCATTTAGATAATACACGGTTTTATCAAACAGAAAATTATTCCCAAAAATAAATCAGTATATTAATTTATTTGACAAGGCAAACGATTCTTTCTTTGATTAATATTTTATCATTGAAAGAGTTACTGAAAAATTATTTCGTCGTTGTCAAACCAATATCTGCTATGTGCAAAAAGTATAACTTTAAAATATTGAATAAAAACGTTGAGTTGTAAAATTTTATATGAAGCAGATTTTTGAAAACTAATTTAAATTAAAGTTATTTGACAATATTCATTTGACAATAAGTTTTTATTTGACAATATTCTGGCTGATGCACATAGCATATTTTTTTTTCAGTGACCACAGTTCATCGTATATTGCTTAGAGTCGCATAGCAGTCTTTTTATACGAAAATTTGGTTAGTAAACTAGTCATAATAGTCAAAATGTCGAAACCCCCAAAAAGTGCACATAGTAGATATTTTAGTTTAACTACGATGAATTGTTCGATTTGTCAATTTTGGATCTACCAATCGAATAATTGTCAACTACTTGAATTACACTTCGTTTCTCGTTCTGTTTCTTTATTCGGTTCGAATGCAAAGTTTGATCGACGAAACCGATTGCGTTCCCGATTTTAATCAAGGATGTCGATAATCTGGCGAAACGCTCGCTTCGATAAGCGTTCGATACATGTCAGCGGAGCCACGTGCAAGAATTCGAGGGCCATCAAGATCCCCGTTCGATTACGAGACAACAATATTGCCGATAAAATTATCGAGGAACTCCCAGCGATTTTCCCGCTATCGTTTCGCTTATCTAGAGCCATTTTTAAACCCCTATTTTTGAAAAGAGTTACTAGCAGACCTGTTACGGACATTGTTCACTCGTCTCTTAAATATAGATAGTGTTACATATAAATCAACAAACAAATTGGTTTAGAAAATGAAATTTTTAATGTAGTCTCGATATCATTGTTAACCCTTTGAAGATGAATGTTATTTTGTTCCATAACTTAAAATGTGAAATTAAAATAAAAGTACTCTACGTATTTATGGGTTTAAATATTATTTTTTAATCCATACTAAAATTGTTAATGTAAAGTTTCATTTTCCGTGAAATTTTTGTGTAGTAATTTTAGTTATCTAATAGTTTAAATTTCCTGATTTAAAAAAAAATGAATTTTTAATGGAACTTCCATTAACAGTAATTTCTTTATATTTATCTGGCAATTTAAAGAGATCTAAGAAAAACTGCAAGCTTAATGAGATTTTATATTACTTCTCCTTTTCACGCCTTCGAACTTCAAATAAAACGGAAAAGATAAAAATTAATGACTAGATTTGAAAACAAGTTAGAATAAGTGCAAACAATTTACTATGCCATTAGCGGAGCGCAGTGTGTCTTTGTTTAAATTTAACATCCACGTCAGTGCTTGTACAGATCATCAAAACAAAATTTTCCCAAATATCTATCCAAATTGCCGGACTTACTTTTATCGCATCAAAATTAAATTAAATTCTCATTATCAATGAATCAGCGACACGATTGAGATCGGTGTTGATTCTGCAGACTTTACTAACAAATTCTTAACAAAAAATAGACCTCTCCTTCCACTGTTCGTGTTAAAAATTCGAATCAAAGCAAGATGTAGGTAACAGGTCTGCTTGTTCGGCCAACAAAATCGCGTTTAACATTAAAACTACCGACAATTAAAGTATACTTATTTGGATGGAAAAGATGAAATTGAAAATTACATGAAAAAATATTGAATACATAGAAAACAATTCTTTATTTATACCTTCTGCAGTAAATCGTTGTAAATTTTGAAAGCTTCATCACAGTCAATTTATAAAACTGCTATAAATAATCAACAATTGGTCGTTTTGACTGGTCTGGTAGTTCTAGTGTTAAATGAATCCTAACCCTTTCCTCTGTATATCGACATATGCTAATTCACTCAAGTTTCGCCCCTGAGAATCGAACGGAAACGCATGCGAAAATTCTACAAAAAAGCGATCTCTCCAAAACAATGTTTATCGACAGAAAATTCTATTCCCAAGGACGGAAGCCAGGCACGCGACTAAAAAAGCTTCGTACACATTCGCTCTGTTTTTCTCCTCTCCTTTCTGTGTAGTTCGTTTACCTATTATTGAAAACGAGCTGGCTGTACCAGACGTGATTCAAGAGACTGGTCGGATATGATAGCAGCGACCAGGGCAGAATCTTATTCTTGTCCGCCATTTTGAAACGGGCTTGTAGGAGGTGTTAGTAGCGGCGTCGGTACATGTTAATGTCCTCGTGGTTCTCGCACACTTCGTTCCCGCACCAACTTTTTTCCTCTTTCTTTCTTAATTAATTATTTATTTATTTATTTATTTACTGCGTTCTCTTTAACCCTTCTTTCTATCTCTCTCTTTCTCTTTCTCTTTAAAACTCTCCTCCCCTAGATCTCTCTCGTACCTTCAGCTTACTATCACTCCAGTCCACTTTCTCGTCCCCTTTCCTCTACTCCGCCTCTCCTCAATCACTTCCCTCAAAAAAGAACAAACAAACACGTCACTCCATTCGATTACAGTTCAACGTTGTCCACTAGCACACCCGAATCGCAACCCCTTCCGATGGGACAGTCTCTTCCGGTTCATCGTCGGTCCAACACTCGCGGAGGTCAATTGCGGATCTTCCACCCAGGACACTTCACTGCTACGAACCGTAGACCTTCGAAACTGTCGCGAGGCGATCTCGTGAAACGTCGAGAAAAGCTTGGAAAACTGAACGCGTGATCGACTCGCGTGATCTCGAGTGCGGGGGTGAGAGGGATCGAGACGAGTCGAAGGGAGCAACGACGAACGCGACTTCTCGCGTCTTCTGGCCACGGTGAAGGGCTCTCCTTGTACTTTTTGAGTGTCCTCGACGAGCACTTGACGGCTAGTGTTCCCTACCTCCGTGCCGTTTCGCTCGTCAAGCACCCTCGAAGCCGAGGGCGGATCTTCGCCGGGGGCGGGGATTCGGAGCTCACCCCCCTCGGCCCCGGCACAGTCCACCCCTCTGTGTCAGAATTAGCTGGCTGGATTTCCAGCAGCCGGGCCCAGTCGAACGTTCCTTGGAACGGATGGGATGGAAATCAATCTTCGGGGGAGAGAAAGAATGATTGTAACTGTTCCGTGTCGGTTTGAGATTCGATGAACGCGGTGGTCACTGGAGAGGGATGCGATTTTTTTGGAGCCGAAGAAAGACTCCGGTTTTGAAGCTTCTTTCTGAGGAGAGATTATGGAAAACTATAGAGATTCTCAGATCCTTCTTTTAAACTACCCTTTTACTTTGAATCATTCAGAATTGCAAGCTTATAAAAGCCATAATAATTTTTATAGGCACAACTATAATATCGTCGACACGAAAAATTATTGTTCCAGATAAAATGATCAATTTCATGATTACTGTAACGTTGAATAACAAAGTAGTGATTAAAGTTATCTCAAAAATTGATGCGTCCAAAGTATATTTAATGAGATTAAAATTTCATTAAAACGTAGCTTCTTCAAGATCTCTAAACGCTTCTCCAGCTTCTCAAGATCTTCTTTCATCGAGCAATCCTTCGCAAACGAAACCCCTCGTCCCTTTTCGAGAAGAGAAATCTTTATTCCAAAAGCGGATCGGTTGGACCCCAATTGAAAAACAGCGTCTACTTCGGCGTTCCGCTTTCAAGATCCAAGAGTGCAGCGTAGCAGAAGCTTGAACAGGAATTTATTGAAACGCGACGCGCTCGAGAGAAACGCTCCTGAACGAGGATCGTGGCAGCGATACGGGGGGGTAAGTTTCCGCGAGAAGGGCGGAGCCTAGCGTCGGCCAATCAGGGCGCCGCTCCTCGAGGATCGGCCCGGTGAAGCGTCTCGGGGGTTGATTTCAACCCTCGCCGCGGGCCGACCAATCGGATCGCTCCATCGATCAGGGCTTTTTACACCGAGAGCACACTTTGCGTCGAGTGTTAATGTGAAAGGGCATTAGCGGTGCTTTTACTGTGTCATTTCGATTTTTTCCTCCGTCCCTCTTCCGCCACGATTTTAGGCCACTTCCTTCGTCCTTCTCTCTCTTTCTCTACTTTTCTCTCTCTCTCTTTCTGCTTGGTGTATCGATAGTCGAAAGTGGGTTAGAAGCGTCCTCGGGCGTAGCCGCGATCGTTGGATAATTTACGTTGCTCGCTGCGAATTCTGAACCCTCTGGACGTTGTTGGGATTGGGTTAGGGAAGGGTCGTAGGAAAATTGGTGGAAAATTGTTTGCATTGAGGATGTAGAATTTTAATGTTATTATAATTAAAAGTATTGTTAGTGGTAGGTTCTGGGAAAAGATGGATGGATATCAAGGATGTTGAGGAGAATTTTTGGGACTTGAATTTTATGGATATTGTAAGTGTTGTGATGTGAAATGTAAAGGAAGGTGCGACTTCTGAACCCTCTGGACGTTGTTGGGGTTGGGTTAGGGATGGGTCGTAGGAAAATTGGTGGAAAATTGTTTGCGCTGAGGATGTAGAAGTTTAATGTTATTATAATTGAAAGTATTATTAGTGGTAGGTTCTGGGAAAAGATTGATGGATATCAAGGATGTTGAGGAGAATTTTTGGGACTTGAATTTTATGGATATTGTAAGTGTTGTGATGTGAAATGTAAAGGAAGGT
>JAOPTO010002352.1:294065-325731 GCA_033822845.1 Tetrapedia diversipes
ATCCTGCATAAATTTAAAAACCACCGAATTCCATCCATTGTGATATCAAAAATTCCTCGTGAAATCGCACTTTCGAAAGTTGTTCAGAAAATGGAGAAAATGGCACTTGAAGGGGACAACAAATATCCTGCATAAATTTAAAAACCAACGAATTCCATCCATTGTGATATCAAAAATTCCTCGTGAAATCGCACTTTCGAAAGTTGTTCAGAAAATGGAGAAAATGGCACTTGAAGGGGACAACAAATATCCTGCATAAATTTAAAAACCAACGAATTCCATCCATTGTGATATCAAAAATTCCTCGTGAAATCGCACTTTCGAAAGTTGTTCAGAAAATGGAGAAAATGGCACTTGAAGGGGACAACAAATATCCTGCATAAATTTAAAAACCAACGAATTCCATCCATTGTGATATCAAAAATTCCTCGTGAAATCGCACTTTCGAAAGTTGTTCAGAAAATGGAGAAAATGGCACTTGAAGGGGACAACAAATATCCTGCATAAATTTAAAAACCAACGAATTCCATCCATTGTGATATCAAAAATTCCTCGTGAAATCGCACTTTCGAAAGTTGTTCAGAAAATGGAGAAAATGGCACTTGAAGGGGACAACAAATATCCTGCATAAACTTGAAAACCACAGAATTCCAGTCATTGTGATACCAAAAATTCCTTGTGAAACTACATTTTCAAAACTTGTTTGGGAAACGGAGTAAATGGCACTCGAAGGGAACGACAAATTGGCCCCGATAGGTCCACGGATGAGCCTCCCAGGGGTTGACATAATGGACCTGCAGGTTGTATCAAATCGCGTGGACACTGGCCCGCATAAATACAAATATATCACGGTGCACACACGTGAAGAAGGAAGATCGGTTGGACGGAAACAGAGTGATTCGAGGGAAGAGAGGCGAACAGGTAAAGGGACAGGGGCGACGATGGAGCGGGTTTCCGGTTTATTCAGGCCAGCCTTTGTGCGATCGCGTGGGTCCCTCGCTCGGCGAAAAAGTCAAAAAGTACGGAAGAGGGCGGTTCTCTGACCTTCCTGACTTTTCTCATGAGCTCTCCGCCTTTTGTGTTTATTATCGCCGCTGGAAAAGTCTTCGCGACGAATCGCTCCTTCATTTCCGTTTACAGATTTTTGGTACGCAGAGATATTTCGAGGTGGAACATTTAACGTTGTAATTGAAGAAAAGGCGTCAGTCAGGCTAGGAATATTATTTCATTTTTTAATTTTAACTTTAATTTTATTAATTTTACGGGTATAAACCGACTAGTGTGTATATTATAGAATAAAAAGTAAAAGTAATTATCGTTGATATTGGCTAATCGGTATTGTTAACGATGGAATATTTATTGCCAAACTTGAAAATTAGTGAAATTATTAATTTTGCTAGGAGTATTAAGGGATATCGAAATATTATTTTTAATTTTGGAAATCAATACTAATCGTAGTAGGAATATTATAATTATTGATGTTGAAGTACAGTACCTATTAGCTGATAGTGAAAGTATTATTATTAAACATTCAGAATGTACATTGTCGATTCTCAGAATATTGTTAATATTAAAAAATAATTTTATTTTGTGAAGCTATTGTTAGGATGTTGCTCGAACAAATTTCTTTGAAGAAACTTTTACACCTGTTTATTCAGAATAACACACGAAGAGGGTTGAAAAGCTCTACAACTGGCAGCACTTATAAAAACGCAACACTAGGTACTTGTAAATCATTCCGCGTCGAATAGATATTGAAGGAACAGCTTTTGATAAGGTGTGGGTGTCTCATAATTGCTAGAGCAGCGTTACAAGTACAATTATCGATACTCACGTATGTTTGTCGGATAGGGAGAAGTGAGTCACGTGTGTTACTAAAACAGAAAATCGTAAATTACTCTGACAGGGTCGATTTACATACTCCTATTACTTATATTTTGCACTTTCGCGGTTACACTGTTCTACTGCCTCGTAAGAAATATATTCGACGATCTTTTAACCCTTTCTTGCCCCACCAAATCATGCCATTTTCAATCGTTTCAACGTTAAAATAAGGAAACCTTGAATTTTACTATAATTGGTCTTTCGATAAACGAGATATGTATATATTACTAAAAATTACATCTTCTCAAGGGGCGCTAAATGATCAAAAACACTTTTCCAACTTCATCTACGAATGTTTCCAATGAAAATTAATTCCAAACCTATCCACAAACATCCAAACTTAAAGCCCCCCAAACAACAGGCAACAAAGTAAGAAATTTCCAGGAATAATAAGACTAAGTATAGTCAAAAAGTAAATATTTAAGTATTTGCAGAGAGATTTATGTATTCTATTAGTTGGTTAGGTTATTGTTTTCTTATTTATTCACTTTTTTTCTATGATAAAATAATAACCAGAATAGGATAGAATGAGGAGAGAAAAATAAGGTGAATGGGTAGGTTAGGTTAAGGTTCGATATTGCTAAATAATAAGAAAAGTGTAGCCAAAAGTGGAAGCCATCCAAAACCGGAAGGTACGGATTATGTATAAATAAATGAAAAAATAGTAAGAAATTTCCAGTTTTAATCGCCATACTGTTTGAAAATTCACTTCGGCCATCCTCGTCGAGCAAAAAGCCCCGTTAGCTGAACGCGGAAATGCAAAAAAAAAACCGCGAGGAAACACAGAAGGAGACAGTCACGGAACATTAAGAGGAGAGATCGATCCTCAGCGTGCACGCACGAGGATCGTCGAGTAGAAGAGGGTCTCGCGTGCTGCATGGAACTCTTTGCCAGAGGACGTCGCGACGCCGAGCCCGCTGCACCAGGTCGTTCCACGGTTGCGCCGTTCTAACTCGGTTAGAATCGGATTCAACGAGGCGCTCTTCATGATTTTTCCTGCGTTCGTTGCAATGTGACTGCAGTCTGCTTCCATCCACAGCAGAAATCGACAGGAAAACGAAGGACGAGGGAAAGGGCGGAAGAAGAGGAAGAAGAAGTAGAAGAATAGGGTGAAGAATGCTGGAGAAGTTCGAGCTGCCGGGCAATCGAGCAACATTTGCCGGGATCCCACGACTGTTTGGCGATAGCTGTGCCAACTTGTTTCGAGCACGCAACCCAATTTGTCTGCGTCTCATTGTTTTACCGGCCTCGCTGCCTTTTACCTCCACGAAAATCGTCCGGGGGTGATCGTGCCGTGGATTATTATGGCTCTTCAATGATCGAGTGCCGTCCCCGTCTTTTTCTGCTTCGAAGTCGGCTACAGGGGAACGTTCAACACGTTCCTTGTCAGATGCACAGCGTTTTGGGCACAGTTTGGATTTCGTGTTCCAACCAATCGATATTTTTGATTGTAGGAAATATACATGTACACCTATCCCCCGATTTACACTGAAGATAGGTTCCTTAGAAAACCGTGTAAATCGAAATCGTAGATTCTTATACGTAAAACCGTGTAAATCAAAAACAAACTAAAATGTGCATAATTCAGTCATTTATTTCAACGTAAAATAAAACTAAATATATCTTAAAAACATAAAAATAACTGTCTATTTATAAAATGACAAAAATATAAAGGTATATGTATGTAATTCATTTTATATATAGAAACGAGAAATATAAATTAAAAAATTTAACCAGAAATTTAGTTACTGTTATCACTTTCGTAGACTCATAATCTTTTATTCCTGATTGGTATGATATCACTTTCATCACTCGATAGTGGTTGATGCGATTCAAGTTCGATGTTAGATGAATTAGAAACAACTTCAGATGGGCGAACTTTGGTAGTGAAATCCGTAATTAACAATTGTGTTTCGTTTTTGATCAAATCTTTATAGACCTCCTCATATTGAGTTAAGCGTTTATTAATATCTCGCTGAAATAGGAGAGCTCGTTCAACATTCGGGTCATTTTGTAGAAAATGATTACCCAATTGTCGCCCTAATTCAAGCAAATTTAAAAACCGTGTAAAAGTGAAATCGTGTAAACCGAGTACCGTGTAAATCGGGGGATAGGTGTATTGACACAACTGTGAGGGTTGGTTTCATGCATGTGAGAGAAAGAATGAATTTAAGTGGGTGTCCTTTGTCTAGGGTGTCGTTAAATAGTTCATGGTTTGAATAGTTTAAAGTCAGTGTCCTGTCTAGTATATATTGCGTTGTGTATGTTATGAAGTGTGTCCTGATGAGACACTCGAAAACAGTACGTGAGTCAGAAAGCATTATCGAGTGAGCAGAAAATGAGCAAGAAAGAAGTTAAGAGATGGAGTAATATAGCAAAAATAAAAAATATATATATACAGTAAGGAGCAAAATTGAGTCAATGTGTACCACTTTGGTAGATTTTGACTATTTCCTTGCTAGAACATTTATTTTTTACAATACAATATTTTTCTCAAATACTAATTTTAGTATTTAACTCGTCTATTTAAATATCAGACATAAATAATAATTTTCACCGAAGATATAAAATTTTATGATAGACTCAATTTTGCACCACAATTTTGTACAACGGTTAAACATAAATAAAGTGGACTTAAATTGATGCAAACATAGGATTAGTAAACAGAAATAAGTACCACTGAGTGCCCTTGTGTACCACTATAAACACAAACCAAAATATAGAGCGTTAGTTATCGTCAATACGTTGTTCCGTATACACGTTGTCTAGCTCTGCAAAATGAGAAAAATAAGAAAAACTATAAGCGATAAAGTGGTTACATTAATACTGCAAGGCTTTTCCACTCACGTGGTGGCTAAAAAATGTAGTATTAGTCAGTCTACGGTACAAAGATTAAAAAAGAAACACTGTAGTGCTAAATGTTCTAATAAAGCCGGGCGGAAAAAGATATTGTCTAAGAGAGATACTAGACGTTTGGAGCATTCTATTGTAACTGGCGAGGCAAATTCAGCAGCTATGGCTGCTAAAATATTGTCGAGGGATACCGGAAAAATGGTAAGTCGATGGACAGCCAGAAGAGCTTTAAGAGAAATAGATTTTCACGCATTTAAGAAACCGAAAAAGCCATTACTTTCAAAAAAAAATATTAAAGCCCGCCTGGCCTTTGCTAAAAAGTATAAAGATTGGACTTATGAACAGTGGAAAAATGTAATCTGGTCAGATGAGACGAAAATTAATTTATTTGCATCTGATGGAGTGAGATGGGGATGGAAACGTAAAGGAGAATCGCTGAAACCAAGGCATGTGATTCAAACTGTAAAATTTGGAGGCGGCTCTGTTATGTTGTGGAGTTGTATGGTGACGTATGGTGTAGGTCCGTTGCAAAGAATCGAAGGTCTGATGAACCAGTACATGTACAAGAACATTTTACGAAGTCATTTGATGGACACGATAGAAAATATGCCTGTACCGGAAAGAGAAGTAATCTTTCAACACGACCGCGACCCAAAGCATATGACTAGAAGTGTCCAAGAGTGGTTAAGAAATCACTCAATTACCGTTTTGGACTGGCCTGCACAAAGTCCAGATTTGAATTGCATAGAAAACTTGTGGGCTTACCTAAAAAGACAATTGTACATCGCCTACGCTTCACCGCCGACTTCACTCTCTGAGCTATGGTCAAGAGTTCAAGAACAATGGGAGATGATACCATCGGACTATTGTGAAAAATTAGTGAGAAGTATGCCTAATAGAATTGCAAGTGTAATTAAAGTTAAAGGGCTCTGGACAAAATATTAATGATCGAACTAATTACTAGTGTGATATACGAATTTCTCAATTTATGTTAAACAATTGATTATTTTTTGTTATTAATGATTAGAAGGTTAAAAAATTACACTATAATACTTTGTTTTTGATGCTGCTAAATAAAAAATTCGTTTTTTTTAAGAAAGGGATTGTTGAATTAATTTTAATTCAATTTTTTTAAACATTGACTCAATTTTGCTCCTTACTGTATATACATCAGTTTATGATATTTTTTTCAATAAACAATTTTGTGTTCACCTGTGATTAACGGAATTCATCATAATTTGTCCCATTCTACCTACAACGACACCATATAGTAGTCAATGATTGATACAGTCAGTTAGTTATTCGTCAGCATTCATTGTAATAACACACAATAAAGTACAAAAATTGCTAATTGTAATAAAGATACTGGGTAAAAGTTATCGTCTACAGTCTATTTTCTACATTGATGATCACAGACAATTGGAAGGTGATAGAGGGTGTGACAGCTTTTGATGTTGGTTTTATTGCGTTGACTCTTGTGCTCGTATTGAGTGGTAATTTTTTTATTAACGAGATAGTAGAATAGTTTTCTTGTAAGTATATACAAATGATTATATATAGGTGTGCATTGTGTAGAATCCATATAATTGTTTTGTTAGCTATATATTTTGGGAATTTTGGGTTTGAAATATTTATTACCTGGATATTCTTACTTATGTTATAATAGTGAAACGAGTGAGTGGGATTTTATGAGAATTGTTTTAATAATAAGAAAGTTTCCATTTGTGTTTTAATTGTAGATACAAGACAAATTTTTATTTAATTAATTGTTTAACATAAACCTGACTGAAAATTGAGTTTGTTTCGTGAATTCCAACACTTCAGTGTCCTCACTATTTCCCAACATTCTTCGCACGATCCAAAATATCTAATCTAAAACAGGAATCCTTGGGTTTAACATTTTTTTTCGAACCTTCCTTCCACCGAGGTACCGCCACCAGCAAAGTCATAAACCATCAGCGGCAACAGAAGTTTCTCGGAGGGAAAACACGGTCGCCAGCCAATGACATCTACGATTTATTGCACATTGTTGCGGTACACAGGGTTTTATTGCCACCAGTGTTGGATCTAATTGCTTCGCCAGCTGGCCAGGTGTTTCTTCTTCAACCTTTCTCCCTCTAACCAATCTAAACGTCTCTACCGTCTCGTCTACTCTCGGAACGCTCAAAGGTAATCTCGAATCTGAACTTAAAACGGCGACCGGTTGGTCAAACTAAATCTGACGCGGCCGATCGAAACAGATCGGATTAAGCGGCGGAAGAAATACTGGTTTCTTCAAACAGTGGATTAACTCGAAGTTTGGCTGAGTTCAGTTAGCTAGGTTTATCTTGGAGGTTAGCGTGGCCATCTTAAGGAGCCTGACCGGTTCGGGTTAATCGGCGGAGATTATCGGGTCTCGAACGTTTCAACTTAATCCGCTTAAATTTGTTGTCATTAGCGGGGAAGTTGATTTAATGAGAATCGATTATGTCATAAACAGGCTAAGGATGTTCCCTATGGTTAGCTGAAGTGCAGCAATAATAAGTTACTGCGGAAGTAAACTTTGCCAGCGCAAAGAATGACGATTTAGTAAATTTCTACAGTGCCATAATACCTATTCATAGATTTATTAATGGCATCCCCACACCCAGGGACCATTGTTCACCTTTCATAAAGCATAATGACAGAAACGCTCCAAATGGGTAATTTCCCATAAATTAAACTAGATTTACCATCGCAACGATGGGGAACTCGCAAATTCCGAATACCATAGCCCATTCAATTCTTTGTGCCGATAAAAATTGGAAAAGGGAAACAAATCGTTTTTTATAAAAATTTGGAAGCTTTTAAAAGTTTTTTGTTAAATCTGTTTAAGAACTAGTGTGTTATATATTGTAAGCGTTATTCTTGTATGCGTTTAAACATGTGCTGTTATTTTTCTCTGTGACATCAAAAGACTTATGTTCGTTAATAAACCATATCATCATTATTATTATTATTTATACATAAAAATAGACCCGTCCTGACTGATTGACTGATTCATCATCGCAGAGCCTAAATTACTGCAGCTAGAAACATGAAATTTGGACAATGGGTTCTTTTTATGACGTAGACGCCCACTGAGGAAGGATTTTTTAATATTCCACCTCTAAGGCGTTTAAATAGGGGTTGAAAGGTTGTTTGAAAATTCATCGATTTTGAAGCAAGCACCATGAAAACTGGTATTTAGCTTCTCGGTTAGAAATAAAGAAATACGTGTTTCAACGTTTTTAGGAAATCAACCCCCAAGGGGCAAAAATAAGGGATGAAAATTTGTTTGAAAATCCATCGATTTTGAAGCAAGCGCTATAAAACAAAAACGTGGGCAACAGCATTTTAAATATATAAAAGCTGCATGAATGGTCGAGAAATGGCACTCGAAGGTTGAAGAGCAACAACGACAGACTGCTACAGCCGATTCCAGTTTTATGGACACACTTGCGCCTTGCGCTCCTCTCGAATGGACACACTTGATACTACGTTGCCTCGCAGAAAGATTCAGGTGTCTGGGCTGTGAAACGTGCCGGCCTGAATGGAGGTTCATCCATTTAACAGATATTTCCTCTATCCCCCATTAACATGACAATATGGGTACCTGTCGGTCCGACACCTGAGGCTCCGACGTCAGTCCTTATTTATTGCCAGTACGTGCCGGCGCAAGATTTTGCTGGAAAATTTCCCGTTTCCCCTCCCCCTGTCTCACTCTTTCTAACGCGCGCCGCGATTCTCTGCTTGCAAGTACTCGCTAACGTTGAATGCCAGGCAGCAGGTCTGCGCTTACACGCGAAATCCGGATGTTCGAGTGCCACTAGAGCTGCTCGGCTATCGAAACGGTCACCCTCGAGTGGCGGCTCGAGTGGCTGTTATTACACGGGGACTGTAAAAATTTTTGAGTGTCCGTTGGCTCGCACGTTCTCGACCGCTGGAGAGTTGACCAATGTTGTGGACAATGCTCTTCAGTTGTAATTGCTGTTGAAGTCGATGAATTGTTAAATTATGCGTCGATTTGGAGAGCGTTATGGTATGTCCCACGCGACGGAGGGAAACTGGGTCCTTATAAGGCTTGTAGACAGAAAAGAAGGGTGTAAGACGAAGTTAGATTGCTTTAAAGCTGTATGAATTACTATAATAATATTTTATGCAAATTAAGAAATTGCATCAAATGGTGCGTTTATATCTGCAGTATTTCGTTTAAGAAAAATGTGTAGTTGCAGCTTTTAGTCATACCACAGCTTTGAATACAAACTGGAAATATTTTATCAATACTTCCCGCTCAAAGTGATTTTCTAATACACTAATATGCTGTCTAAAGATACCCTAACAACGACTCTTCCCTCGAAAGTGTTCTTTAGTACTCTCGAAAATACTTTATAGACATCTCCTCTTCGAAAGCACTTCAATACCCTCGAAAGTAATTTAGTCCCCTTGACAGTACTCTACTACTCTTGAAAATACTTTATCGACGTCTCCTCAATGAAACTACTCCAATGCCCTTGAAAATAATTTAGTTCCCTTGAAAGTACTCTATCAAAGTCTCCCCACCGAAAGTATTCCAATGCCTCGAAAGTAATTTAGCCTCCTCGAAAATACTGCTCTCAGAAATAGTCTATCAACGTCTCCTCAATGAAAATACTCCAATGCTCTCGAAAGTACTCTAGCTCCCTCGAAAATACTCCAGCAGCATCGTCAATCCCCAAAACCTTCGAAAATAATTTAGTTCCCTTGAAAGTACTCTATCAAAGTCTCCTCGTCGAAAGTATTCCATGCCCTCGAAAGTAATTCAGCCCTCTCGAAAATACTCTAGCACTCTCGAACATAGTCTATCGACGTCTCCTCAATGAAAGTACTTCAATGCCTGGGAAAATAATTTAGTCCCCTCGAAAGTACTCTAGTAATCTCGAAAATACTCTATCCAAGTCTCCCCATCGAAAGTATTCCAATGCCTCGAAAGTAATTTAGCCCCCTCGAAAATACTGCTCTCAAAAATAGTCTATCAACGTCTCCTCAATGAAAACACTCCAATGCTCTCGAAAGTACTCTAGCCCCCTCGAAAATACTCCAGCAGCATCGTCGATCCCCAAAACCCTCGAAAGTAATTCAGCCCTCTCGAAAATACTCTAGCACCCTCGAACATAGTCTATCGACGTCTCCTCAATGAAAGTACTTCAATGCCCTGGAAAATAATTTAGTCCCCTCGAAAGTACTCTAGTAATCTCTAAAATACTCTATCCAAGTCTCCCCATCGAAAGTATTCCAATGCCTCGAAAGTAATTTAGCCCCCTCGAAAATACTCAAACAGCATCGTCGATCCCTAAAACCCTCGAAAACCCGCTCCTCGATGCTTGTACCTACCGAAGAACTCTTCACCGTCCCCGGTGCACCTCGTAAAGGGAAAATCACCAAGTGGAACCGGTATACGTACACGCTATGAAAGAAGATGGCCGCGGGGAAACGGGACCCTACGATGTTCATTCACGATGTCAGCCACAATGGAGCAGCGGATCCTGGGAGTCATGAATGAACGTAGTACGTCTCGTAGTAGCTGGCACGACGGGTGGGAAGCTTCGGGGAAGCCCCATTTTCAGGGCCGCGTTTTCTTTCTCAAGAAGGACTTCTCTCCTCGATCTTCGACACGGTGGAACGCCACGGGGCCAAACGTGACCCAAACTGTGCACGGCTCGTTAAGGACCAGCCGCCGCCATCGTTTAAGAAACGTTTAAGAAGTTATTCGAGGCAGGCACAAGGGTACGGTTCCCATTCACTATTTTCGGCCCATTCAATGTTCGCTGGAACGCTCTAAGGTCGCGGATGAAAGCAACCTTGTGTATGTATACGTGGTAAGTATACAGACTCGATTTGCACTCGAGGTACTTTGTCCCTGTCGATCACTATTTTTGCTTTCAATTCTCGCTTCCATTTTTACTGCCTGCCCGCGAGCACAGGTGTTGGAGCGAAAGAGCGTAATCGCGACATCTTTGCTTTTAGATGTATACTATTCACGTATGTAACGTAAACAGGTGTATGTGTGAACGTGTGCGTGCAGAGTTTACCTTATCGAGAGTATTTGTCATAATATACTCTGCCTAGAAGTCGATAAGTTTAAACTAATGAAAATTAATATACAGCGTCAATCCATTGTTGTATTATTCAATGTTCAAGAACAGGTACGAATGTATATGTATAGGTCGGATGGGACTTCGTTTCTTTATACAGTCGAAGTGAATTCATGCTTTTGTTAAATAAGTTGGCGAGGTTGCGGTAGGCATTGACATCATTTTGTAGCGTCGAGTTTGTAATAGTTGATTCTCGCTGAGATAATTATATATCAATGGCTGAACTGTGTTATTGCAAAGATCTAGACTTTCCAATTTTTAACTAACACCAATGTTTCACCGAGAAAAAGTATTCTGTTTCATTAAAAAATTATTATCCAATGTTTTATCTACACTAGGATAGAAAGTGGGTATTTAATCAGAAAATTTAAATTTAATTTTTCAACTTCCAGTCTATTAATTCTCGTATCTTCGTCTTAATTTTTAATCGCTGCAAATATTTTTTAAAAATCAACCGTGAATGAAACTACGTTCAAAAAAGCTTCTACGTTCGAACGCAAATGTTTTACAACGTTCTGGCATCGCTTCGCTCGCATTATCTCATGTATCTAATCATTAATCACACGAGACGTGACGAACAATGAAGAAGAAAAAAAAATAGGAACACGGTCCGTTACGATGGGATTGCGTGAACGTATCGATCGACCTGCATCGAACGGTGGCAATCGGACGAATATAGGTCGTGTGTCAACTCAATCTAACATTAAGATCGAAGAACTGTTCAGGTCTTATCGAGAGCGAAATCTCGGCGAATACTCGTCGATCTTAATTGAAATATATATCAAGTGATATTCCATTCGCGTTAAAGATTATTATTGTTGCAAAATTAATTCCTTTCATGTAACGTGTATTAAAATTTCTATTCTTAACCATTTTTTATACAAACTTCAGTCATAGTTTATCATTCTTTTCCTCTATTTTTTACTACAACTGTTGCACTAACATTAACCCTTTGCACTCGAAAGGCGACACCCTGTCTTTAAAAATTTCCCAGTATAAAACACTGAAATTAAAGTAATCAGAATTTACTTATCTTAAAGCTCGTTAAATTTAAATAAAGACTGCTGGAATTTTTAAACCTGACTATTTGCATCCGGAAACTTGCAAAATTACTATCGTTTAATAATTAGCAAAGATTATTAAAAAATTCTCGAGCGCAAAGGGTTAATAAAGAATAAAGACAGCCTCGTTATAAATAAGCTACTAAAAACAAACAATAATTGAATAGAGTCTTATTTTTATTCGTAAATTCGACAAAAATCGTAAACGAATTATTTGTTCCTCAAGAAGTGGTAACTTATATCACACCTAAAATTTAATTCGATCTCTTGCGGAACAACGTAAATGAAAAATCGCCCTACAGAAAATTCTGAATCGTTCCCGAGCCCTCTCGTCCCCAATTATCTCACTTCAAACGTAATCACCTACTTCGTTATTAAAAACGATGATGCAGGTCTTGGCGTTGTTTAACAACAGGAGAGAAACGTTCAACGATACCACCGGTCGACGCGAGTTTCGAGTTCCACGGTGAACTCGCGGGCGGGAAAACGCAGGCAGCGACCATCCGCTATTACGATTAATCCGAAATTTATGGTGGAAACCAACAGGTGTTGGCACTTGGGCCCTTTCGTTTCTCGCGTGTCCGGCCGTGTAACAAGGCGTACCACTCTATACCGAAGGATTCGCCTAACCGATATGCGTGACTGCTCTTAAACGGTCGCTTCCGGTTTCCGGCGCTATCCGCCTAATCAGATATGCTAATCGCTCCCCCCGCCCTCGCTCCAACACCATCGGGGTGTCATTGATTTTTCTGGATACAAATTTATGTCTTCCAAGTTCAATCGAATTTAACCCTTTGACTGTTAAATACTCTTGAAGTACTCCGCGGGGACGGCGTTATATTAGCGATTGTGTTGCTCTAAATGGGAGCGAGGAAAAATTGACAAACGCATATATGCGTCCATAATCCATGCGAATAACTTTCGCCAGAAACGCATATATACGTCCATATTTCACACGAGTAACTTTCGCTAGACGCATATACTCGCCCATAGTTTACACGAGTGGCTTTCGCCAGAAACGCATATATGCGTCTATAATCCACGGGAGTAACTTTCGCTAAACGCATATACTCGCCCATCGTTCACATGAGCAGCTTTCTTCAGAGACGCATATACGCGTCCAGAATCCCCACTAATAGCTTTCGTCAGAGACGTATATAAGCGTCCATAATCCACGCGAGTAACTTTCGCTAAACGCATATACTCGCCCATAGTTCACATGAGTAGGTTTCTTCAGAAACGCATATACGTGTCCAGAATCCACACGAATAGCTTTCGTCAGAGACGCATATAAGCGTCCATAGTTCACACGAGCAACTTTCGCCAAAAACGTATATATGCGTCCATAATTCACACGAGTAACTTTCGCCAGAAACGTATATATGTGTCCATAATTCACACGAATAGCTTTCGTCAGAGACGCATATACGTGTCTATAATGCACGCGAGTAACTCGTCAAAGACGCAGATAAGCGTCCATAGTTCACACGAGTAGCTTTCGTCAGAGACGCATATACGCGTCCATAGCAAACAAAGGGTTAATAGTACCCCTTAGTTTATTTTAAAGAAAAGAGCAACGTTCTTTAATATCCAATCGAACACTTAATTAACCCTTTGAGTGGTAAATACTCTCGGTCGAAGTACTCCACGTGGACCGCGCTCTATTAGCAATTGTGTTGCTCTAAATGAGAGCGACGAAAAATTGACAAATGCATATATGCGCATATTCACTTATAACTTGCTGTAAATGGGAGATCGGAAAAATTGAAAAACGCATATACGCGCATATTCACTTATGTGTTGCTCTAAATGGGAAATCGGAAAAATTGACAAACGCATATATGCCTATATTCACTTATTTGTTCATTCGCTTATGTGTTGCTCTAAATGAGAGCGACGAAAAATTGTAAAACGCATATATACGTCCATAATCCATGTGAATAACCTTCGTCAGACGCATATACGAGCCAATAGTAAACAAAGGGTTAATAGTGACAGTTTTTTAAAAAGAAAGAAGAAAACTGAGGAAATAGCAGAAAAAGATGATAAATGGGTGTGCAAGAAAGGATTCCCTCTTTCGTTGAAAATTCTTTCTTTCTTTCTTTAGAATTTAATCTTGTTAGATTACAAGTTTGTAAGCAAGGTGGAAAATTATGATTTCTTTGTAACGTTATCGCTATCTCGTAACGCATTGATTTGTCTAGCTATTGCGAAAGGCTTGCAAGCTGCTTGTAATCTCGTAATGTCGATGCGTTTCCTACGGTTGGCATTTCTTTGAAAAGGCTTCTGTAATACCATTAAGGTTTCTTCGTGCTAATCGTTGTTGGAGCATAAAAAGCACTGGTTCTTTAGTTTAGAATGAATGTAAACTGTGAACCGATGCGAGAAAAGCGAAAACATAACCTATTAACGTCGGATCAACATGACTGGGTCAGTTCTACCCTGGTTTCTTGAACATTTTTATATAAGAAGATCATTTTATGAATCTTTTTATACCGATTGAATAATTTTCATGTTGATTAGTAAAAACACGATTCTTTTTTGATAATGAAAGGACTATGAAATATAATTTTACTTTTTTATCCTAAATGCAGGAAAAATTCTAATTGGCACTGAACAGACATGATCAACCCCCTTTTTCTCATCCCTTTCAAATTTCTCTCTACAATTTATAAAAAAAATTTTTACCTTCGTTCTCAAAGGTTCTTTTAAACTCCAATTAAGAAATTTCAAAATTATTCCAAAAAGTAAAATTCTTCGATAATTAAGCTAAACTCAACGATTTACATTTTTAGGATTATCTCTATCGTTTCACCGTTATTCCGCAAATTATTAAATCATCATATTAATTTATAATATTATAATTATCATAATTATTTTGCTCATCCATTCCGTCTCCCTTCGATCCTCCCTTCTAAAAGTCCTTACCTGTACTCGTCCTCGACGTAATCCGGGGGGAACAGATGCCAGGATGCGTCGTAGCACTCTTCGTATCCGTTTGCCATTTTCCAGCCTTCTCCTCTGTGTCACTGTCTCTCTTTCTCTCTCTCTTTCTTTGTCTTTCTCTCCTTTGTTTCCGTGTTATCTGCACAGAAATTCGCGCGAAACCTCGCGAGAAAGTCCTGCTCTCTACTCTCTGTACCCTCGTTCAACCACGGAAGCGACTGATCTTCGGCGACGAGTCCATTCGAAAGGATTTTCTTTTTCGACAGTGTTCTCTATAAACACGCGTCCAGCCTTACGCTTCGATCAGTTCCATCGATCGGTTCCTTCGATCGGTCCACCTTTTGCCCGACTTGTCCATACGAAAAACTGTTCTCTCGATCGTTCCTTTCAAAAAATTTCGTTCTCGCGACCGTTTTCGTTCTTCAGTTTCTTCGACGATGCACGGACGCGTTGCTCGAAAATGGGACCAGGAACGTTCGCATGCTTTCAGCGGGCAATCGAGCGATCGATTTCCAAAACGAAAGAGGAGACAGTTTTCACACCGTTGACACACGATCGAAATCGGCGACGTGAATCGAGAAATTCTCGGCCCCGACCGCAACCGTGATAGGTGTTCTCGCTTACTGTGAACTATACGTGGATGTATCGATCACCTATATATTGTATCGAAAATATGGCTACCAGATAGGAGCTCCGGCAACGTTATCTGTTTGATAACACCCTATATAGATTAGTTTGACTACTGTAACGTCAGAGAGGCCCAAACGATATCGGCCGTCCCCGTTGGCTCGATACGCATCCGAGGGTAGGGAGATATTTATGAACGAAATTTGTGAATACGAAATTTTTCTATAATACTTCTCTTTCATGGAATTTTATTGAATTAACGATCGCCAAGTTCGTCTTGATCGATTGGAAATTAAAAACAAAGACGTGGACTTGCAATTTTGTTGGACGTTGCTATTATGGTGTTTAACCCTTTCAGTGCTATGGGCGCATATATACGTCCGACGAACGTTGCTCGTAGGGACTATGGACGCATATATACGTCCGACGAAAGTTGCTCGTAGGGACTATGGGCGCATATATACGTCCGCGGAACGTTGCTCGTAGGGATTATGGACGCATATATGCGTCGCTCGAAAGTTGCTCGTAGGGACTATGGACGCATATATGCGCTTGTCAATTTTTGTTTTCTTCGTTAATCTTTTGATAGTGCTAAAGGCGGATATATGCGTTTGACGACAGTTGCTGGTAGGGATTATGGACGAATAAATGCGTTTGTCAATTTCTTCGATCTTCCGCTTATTGCAACGCGATTATCAGTGTAAGTACAAGCAACATCGCAACCGCTGTCCACACGGAGCACTTAAGCCGAGAGTATTCAGCACTCAAACGGTTAAAAAGGACTTTACGAAGGTGGAAATTGACGGTTTTTAACAAAATCTTCTAATCGAAAAGCGTGTTATACAGTTTTATAGAGCTTGTCGTTGCAAAAATGGCAGCCGTTAGGAAACGTAAGATGGTTATCGGTGAGCGTTGTCGTTGCGGTTAAGAAAAATTGTCGACACGAAATAGAAAAGTACAGGTAGAAGACGAAGAAATAATAGATTGCCGTATCTTTCACGTGTGACGATTTCACGACGGTATCTCGGACCAATGGTAGCGATCTGTGTTACTGTTTCTATGCTAGCCTGACACGGAAAGATCTCAATAGATACGCACGCGTAAGTACAATATTTACTGTCACTGTTATGTTACCGCCTTGTAATTATTGCTCGCACTGCTTTTCGACAATAATTTTCTGTTTCATTTATCGGATCAGGTAATAATCGCGTTAATGCGATCGTTATTCGATGAAGTACCTACAAGTTCAGCTTTGTTTCGGCTTATATTTTATCCGCTTAAAATTAACAAGCAGGCACTTAATAACAAATGCAATTGTACATAAACGAATAATCATCTCTTCTATTTGGCAAACATACCATTTAATATTATTTTTAAATCGCTTACACTTTTTTATCTTTAAAGCCAAATTCTTTTATTTATTTATTTATTTATTTGACGGGTAAACACCCTTTGTAAAGAAGTAATACAGTAAAAATACGGATAAATAATTAAAAATGTAGATAAAAAATAAATTTTTCACAATTTTAAACGCAACGCAATTGCAAGGTTCTGCGATCAGTGCCTTTTGGTAGAATTTCAATAACTTATAATTGAATTACAACGTACAATTTCAGTAACTTGTAACAAATTAAATTAGGAAGCAGAAGTCTTCTCGCAACCCTTATTTAAATTAACCTTGGATCTAGTCCCGAACTATTTTCGATATTGAAAACAAATTTATCGTCACTATCGTGATTTAGGTTTAATGTTTTGATATTAAGCGGAGATACACTATCAGCCAAAAATATGAGAGGGTGTTGGCAAGTGTACACTAACAACCGTATACACAGCAATAAATCAACATACATCGATGAAACAATAGTTTACCCTCTCGCACGTTTAACCTATATTTATATCCGGCCAGGGATCTGTTATCAACCGGGGTCTAATTAAAGTCGAAGTTGGATCTAGTCCGTATTTAGCTCGCTCACCTGACTCGTGGATTCTACGCTTTCCTACGAATCTAATCGCTTCATTACCTAAACAACGCGACCATTGTCCCCCACCGGAGGGCCCTCCTTAGGCTACAACCTAATCCTACTCCAAATCTAAGCCTGTGCACGTTCCAAATCTAACCAAGGCGTCGTCGAGCCCGACCAATATCTGATACCAATCCGGATCCATCTAAATCCAGCTGCGACTCAACGATTCTATCTCAAATCGGAGCCTTGTTCAGTTAGAACAGTGGTTCTTAACACTTTGACTGCCACGTTGGTCATATATGACCGGCCATGGTTTCTTCTGGGATGCCATAGTAGTCATTGGTGGCCGGAGCGCTTCAACTGTTTACAATTGTTGAATAAAAATTGTCAAATAGTGAATTTTGAACATTAACGCTAATTAGAGGATACTTTGAAGTAAAAAGTGCCCCATTGAATGGTTAAAAATTTTTATTGGAACATAAAAGAAAATAAAAAATTAATTCCTATGAAATATTGCACTTTAAGTGCTTAGAATTATAAGAGTTGAATAAAAATTGACAGTTAGTGAATTTTGAACATTACCGCTAATTAGAGGATACTTTGAAGTAAAAAGTGCCCCATTGAACAGTTGAAAATTTTTATTAGAACATAAAGAAAATAAAAAATTAATTCCTATGAAATATTGCGCTTTAAGTGCTTAGAATTATAAGAGTTGAATAAAAATTGACAGTTAGTGAATTTTGAACATTACCGCTAATTAGAGGATACTTTGAAGTAAAAAGTGCCCCATTGAACAGTTGAAAATTTTTATTAGAACATAAAGAAAATAAAAAATTAATTCCTATGAAATATTGCGCTTTAAGTGCTTAGAATTATAAGAGTTGAATAAAAATTGACAGTTAGTGAATTTTGAACATTACCGCTAATTAGAGGATACTTTGAAGTAAAAAGTGCCCCATTGAACAGTTGAAAATTTTTATTAGAACATAAAGAAAATAAAAAATTAATTCCTATGAAATATTGCGCTTTAAGTGCTTATAATTCTAAGGGTTGAATAAAAATTGACAGTTAATGAATTTTGCATGTTACTGTTAATTAAAAGATACTCTGAAGTAAAAAGTGTTTTATTGAACAATTAAAAATTTTTATATTTATTAGGATTCGCCTATATTAAACGTAATTTAGTTTACTTAAGTGGTTTAATAAAATTTACATATCTGACTATATAACCTCTGAGTTTGACCAATAAACAAACTAACTAAAGTCTGAAAATTTGCGAAGCTATAGTTTGGTGACTAACAGTCGCCTCTCAAGCGCAAAGGGTTAAGAATCATTGAGTTAAAACCTTGGGCCGTCCAAGATCCGATCGATCGATGGATCGATCGATAATGGAAATTCCGCGGGTTTATCAGGCGCCTGTTATCCGGTTCACGATCGTCCTCCCGCGAAATGGTGCCGTGAAACGACGATATATATATATATTTTTCCCTTTCTTTTTCGTCGCAATTGGCCCCCGGTAATCTTGCCGCCTAATCGTCGAACGTCATCTCGCCGACAGATAAGCGGAGCTCTGGTGCTGTAAATGCCAAGGGCGCGGCAGGGTTCATGCTTGGTCAACGCAGATAACCGGTTAATTGTTGCTACTCGACGTGCTAGCTGCTGCCTTACAATTTGTTAATGACAAGAGACCCTCGAGGTGAAGTAGCCAGGCTTAGCCGACAAGTGCCGCCGAACAGAGGCTGCCACGAGTGCACTGATAAAGCGTAACCGTTTCCCTTCCGTCTACCGATCTTCCCCCGCTCATCTCGATTAGGGCTGCCAGAATACTCGAATATTCGAGCTGTTCGAATTTCGAACCGAGTCGAGGTGAGACTCGAGCAAACTGAACGATTTGAAAGATCTTGAATTATATGTCAAACAGTTCTAATTGTTTCAAGTAGTTCGAAAAAATCGAAATACAGAGTGGCTCCAAAAAGTATTCGTACACTGTATATATAAGGAAATTCAACTATTTTTGAAATTTTGATTTCAATAAAACTTTATGTATGTACAGAGCATGGTGTGTTCTGCGTGAAGCAATTTTTTCGGCGACAAAATATTTTGTAAGGCGGCGGATAACGAATGTCAAAGTTTCAACGATTTTGCACGCTTTGAATATAAGCTTTTCTTTGTTCTTCTTTTATGACAGGGCGATAGAGTATTAAAAATTAAACGTTTTCTATTTGAAAGGTTTTGATTCAGCAAGTACCATTACAAAGTTATCTTTAAAAAATGAGAGAAAACTTAGAAATTTCAACGCTGGTTTCACCCCTTTAAAATGGCATTTAGATGAAAAGAAGAGATTCATTCATACGTATGCTAATACGATCTACATACCCACAAAGTTTTATTAAATACTTCAATCAGACTCAGAATTTCAGGGTTAAACGAATTTATTTGTGACATAGTGTACGAATACTTTTTGGAGCCCCTGTAGTTGGAATATATTTCGGCTAACTCGAAACAATCATCTAAATAATAATAAATTAATACTACTAAGTAGTCTGTAATTTAGAAATGTTTCACTAGGTATTTTTTACTTAATTTTGATATAATTAACGATTCTTTTTGTATTTGTAGGAGTTTTTATTTGTGTGTTATAATACACGTGGTTGATATAGACTAATTGACTGAATGGTTGTCTCTGTATCTCTGTGTGTCGCGCCCAGGGGAAGTTTGGCTTTTATATTCCCTGGACGCGTCGGGAAAAGGAAAATGTGGAGACATGCAAGGGACTCTGCGAGTGTTTTTCGGATTCTAATGAGGCTGCAATCAAACATCCGTGATAATGAGGGTCGGCTGGCCATTTGGGCCTGAGGACGGGCCGACGTTCAGGCCCTGTTGTAAAGTGTTTGATGTAGCCCTATAGTACACCTTCAGAGGTTCCATGTCACCACATATTGCTTGTTCTTTCTTTCTGTTAAGCATATCCTTACTTCTTATTATTTCTGTACTGTAATCAAAACGAACGCGTGATTTAGCAAGTGTGAGGTTGATCGTGAGGTTGCGAAAAATTGTAAGAGGGTGAGAAGTGGGGTGGAAGAAAGTGCTTTGGGTGCGTTTCAGGGGTTTTGGTTGAGTTTGAACAAGGATTAAGGATAGTTTATTGTTAACACTACATATTTAGAGATATTAATTAAAATTGTTGGCATTCATGAATTTTAACGTTCCTTACTTGCAACCACTGGTTATCTAAATTTATAAACTTTTTATGATTTATAAATTTAATGTTCCTTATTTAGAAATAGTAATTGATTAAAATTACTTCTTGGTTTAATGTAAGTATTGAGAAATGGAAAGTATTCCAATATTTTGTATGGCAAAATTCTTTCATTGAGATACCCACGAATTCTTTTCCTTTGTACATGTTCTACGCTTCGTTGCCTGAGACTTCCGGTCATCTGGTAAATAGTTACACATGAGGTAATAGTTACATATCCATAGTGGTGCTGCCATCGATTACAAACATTCGTAATTGTCAGCGAAAAGACTGTTTACTTGCGCTGTAAACAGTAAGGAACGACAGTAGGTGGCAGCAGTGGTGTTGCGAAGTTGAAACATTCTGTATTTTAAACTCGAACCCACAGCAGATTTATCCACAAACAATAAATTAAAAACTGGTGAGTTTTGTACTCGAACGACAAAATTCGAAAGATCATATTGAAACTATAAATCGTCGAGAAACAAATTAAAAAAAAAAAAAAAAAAATCCACTTCCACAAAATTTCACGATGTCCCAAAAAATGGTCCCTGATAATTTTGTTGTCCAAGTTCGAAGGCAGCAAAAATTATCGCGCGTTGTCTAGTAAGATATAAATTAATAAGATTAGTTATTCAGTTGCATCTTTCTCTTCGTTCGTCGCCAAGAAAACCTAATTCGCACGATTGCTCTGTTTCCTCGGTGACCCACAAACCAAATCCACGGAACGGTCACGTCACGAACTTTCTTCCGTTCATTTTCTAGGACAGTGTAACGCACTTATCTGTCCATCGAGCACATGTACGACATATGGGTCGTAATCTCGACTTATCGTGATTGACGATAAGGGATATTTTTTTTTCGCAAGAATGAACGCGCCGTATCTGTATTACCAACATTGTGAACAATATAATAATGCGTCGGTCGGTTACAGCTCTTACATAAACACGCAAGGAAAAACTGTTTTCCACTTAACACATTGTATGCCGGCCCCGCGAAAACGCGGGTTTGGAAGTCTGTTGCTTTAGCGCCGGGTTTGCGATAATACAACATTCTTTTGTTTGGCGATTTGTTTGTTTCTATTTTTCGTTATTGTTAAATTGCATATAATGAATATGCAAACCAATTTTAGTGTTTTACAATAATGTATAAAATTTTAAATATTTTCTTCACCTACAGTTTTAAATGCCTCAGATGCCACCGGCATATAATGTGTTAACGAGCGATCGCTCACTTTGTCCACTTTTAATTAATTTATTTATTTGATTAAGTCATTCAGTAGGTAAACGAGGGGGAGGGGGCCGCCTTTAAATGTAATAAAGACTTATACTTTGAAAAAATCTAAAGCTAAAGACTTATACTTCAAAAATTTTCAAATTCGAAATATTTACTAAGATTCACCTGTATTACACGTCGTTTAGTTTAGTTAACACTTAGCCGACCGAATGGGGAGATCTCCCATTTTTTTCCTCAACAAAGTGCTGCAATTGATTCTATTTGCTTTTGTTAATGTTAAACCAGTACTGTTCATAAATTCTCCAAAGTACAATTTTTAATAAATTCAACGCTAGCTCAGGACTAATTAATTAATAACAAAACTAAATAGAATGAATGACACTACTTTGCTGAGGAAAACACAGATCTCTCCATTTGATCGGCTAAGTGTTAAGCACTTGAAATAAAAAAGAAACAGAAGAACAGACACATTAAAATCGCTCACAAGCCGTTGCTCGGTACAATTATTTATGTTTAATTATTCTAAACTCATTGTAGGATTCTATTTATGTCTTTTATTACTTCAGATCACAATATTTATTATATTCACAATATTTATTAGCATTTAATATTATTCTGTTTACGCAGTTGTATTATACAGGGTGTTCGGACAGCCCTGGGCTTAAATTGAAAGAGTAACTCCCTGAGACATTCTAAGATGAAAATCAAGAGTAACGATTTTGCGTTTGAGGCTTTGTTTACGAGTTATGACTAGTTAAAGATATCGTTTAATCCGGACCGTTCGACGCTTGAGCATCACTGTGGACTCAGCGACGTTACCGACCGAGTTGCCTCGTTTACCCGCTCTCAAGCGTCGAACGGTCCGGATTAAACGATATCTTTAACTAGTTATAACTCGTAAACAAAGCCTCAAACGCAAAATCGTTACTCTTGATCTTCGTCTTAGAATGTCTCAGGGAGTTACTCTTTCAATTTAAGCCCAGGGCTGTCCGAACACCCTGTATACCGTATTCCATTTTATGTTGTTCTGTTTTGAAAATTCTTAATTTTAATATCCTACGATCATTCCGTGTCCTCGTTGATCTGCTGAAAAGAAAAATAATTTTTTAGCGCAGCTCGAATTAAGTTAGATGGTTTCGAGTGTAGAGTCTTTTGCGTAAGTAAGGAAGTCGTAGAAGTAGGGTGAGAAAGAGATGATAATAGAGGAAAAGTAGTTGGATCGCAGTGTATTGGGTGTCGCGAGATAAGTGTCATTCAAAATGGTCGTCAGATGATGATAAAAAGTTCATAGAACCGTGGCAGAACATTTACATGATGATGGAATGTTACAGTTGGTTGTGTGCTAATTTTTGAATGACATCATCCTCCAATTTATCTTGATTCATCCTTCTTAACGTCAAACTCGACGGATTATATTGAATATTGAGAAATTAATGGTAAAGAGAATGAAGTAATCCCGAACACCTGCACTTTTAACTTCAACCTCGAACAAATTTAACTTTTTTCCGCGAGTTTATATCTTCTTCGCTTATCGCTGTACTATTACGTTACATTGATATTAAACAACTCATTCGCAGCAGTTTATTGGTTCTCAATTTTTAAATTAATGGCAATTTCCAATTCGCGAGGGTTTATCTCAAACTTTTGCTTGGCCGATTTTAATACTAAATTTACGAGACCTAGATTTTCGGATTTTATGAGCAAAATTTGCGAAAAAGGATTACTATTATTCCTAAGAATTTTCATTGACTTTTATTGATAGAGTGATACACGAATGTAGCCTAATCCATTTTCCTCTCAGCTTTGCAATTTAAAATTCTGTATGATGTATTCCTATTTCTTAACACTAGGTTTATAGGACCCATCAATTTAACGAATTTCGGATTTCAGGAGCAAAATTTGCAAAAACAATTACTGTTATACCTAGGAATTTTTGTTAACTTTTACTTACCTATGGAGTGATACAAATATACTCTAATTTATTTTCCTCTCAGCTTTGCAATTTAAAATTCTGTATGATGTATTCCTATTTCTTAACACTAGGTTTATAGGACCCATCAATTTAACGAATTTCGGATTTCAGGAGCAAAATTTGCAAAAACAATTACTGTTATACCTAGGAATTTTTGTTAACTTTTACTTACCTATGGAGTGATACAAATATACTCTAATTTATTTTCCTCTCAGCTTTGCAATTTAAAATTCTGTATGATGTATTCCTATTTCTTAACACTAGGTTTATAGGACCCATCAATTTAACGAATTTCGGATTTCAGGAGCAAAATTTGCAAAAACAATTACTGTTATACCTAGGAATTTTTGTTAACTTTTACTTACCTATGGAGTGATGCAAATATACTCTAATTTATTTTCCTCTCAGTTCTGCGATTTAAAATTCTGAACAATGTATACCCATTTCTTAGTACATGTATATTAGAAATAAATACACAAGAAATGTCCATAAATCTAGCGTTAACACTTAGCCTCCCTTATGGGGAGATCTCCCATTTTGTCCTCAACCTAGCGCTACAATTGATTTTACTTATTTTCGTTATTAGTTAGTTTTGAACTAGTACTGTTCACAAATTTTCCAAGGTACAATTTTTAATAAATTCGACATCAGCTCAGAACCAACTAATAATAAAAGTAAACAGAATCAATGGCACTGCTTTGTCAAGGAAAAAATGAGAGATCTCCCAATTCGTTCGGCTAAGCGTTAAAAATACCTTTCCTTACGTTTCGTCCACCCGATACACGCTACTCTAACGTTGCATCACACGACAGGTTTGCAATCGATAATCGTCCATTATCGAATTCGCGGAATCTAAAACGCGATCGGCTATTTTTAATTGTTCACGTTGCGTAGAGCCGACGCGACGCGTCGCAACGTCGTGAAAAAGTTCGCCGACAGTCAAAACAGCTAAAGGTTACACGTACACGGTTATGTCATCGCGGGACGAGGTTCATTATGTCCGTGGACGGTTTCGTAAACGCGCAGACAACCGATTAAACAAGTTATTCACGTGAAATTAATTGCATGCCCAGCGATAACGACGTTCCGCCTCGCACGGCGTTGATAATTCTAGCGTATTAATGTTATGCGTAATAAACGATGTCATTCATCGTGAATTTTTGCGTTCGAAGCGATCGGAATTGCGAAACAGAGGATAAATTTTATGATCGATGGGAAAAAAATTAGGAAGTACGATGTTCTTCAAACATCGATTAAGAAATTCGTTCGTTTATATGGTCGAAGAAATATTTTTGATACATTAGAAAAAAAATATTAAAACGCATTCTTGATACATACAAAACTTAAGAATTAACGATATCAGTCCCCATATGATTAAAGATTATTTATTTTTTTTTTTTTTGTTACTATACTAGTGTGCAAAGGAACAACAATAGGCGTTGAAAAGTAAAGGGAGAAGGAGAAAATTACTTGTTTGCTTATTAAAACAACTAAGCGATTGTTTATAAACACGTTTTATCGCAGACGCGTTTCATGGTCGAAGGAGATCTGGAAGAGCGTGAAAAATTAGCGCAGATATTACGTAGCCGTAACGCATTGAAACGTAATTCGTGATTTTTCGCAGACGGAATACATTAACGAGAGTATTAATAAATATTGACTAACGTGACACGATAACATATAGCGAAAGCTTCCAATTTTTCTATTGCTCTGTTGGTACAATCAATGTTGTATTTAAAATTGAGAATTTTTTGAACAAAAGTAACCGGAAGAAAATTGAAGAAAAAAATTGCTCTCATTTTTTTATTATTTTCGAGGATTCATTCTTCTTGAAAGAATTGATTTTATAAAATTTTCTGAAACGATTCTTTAAAATTCAACCAACGCCAGAATAATTTGCGAAGTACTTCAGAATATTCCACTTGTACAACCATAAATTCTCTCCCGTACAAGAATAGCGCGAACTTTTCCTTTCGACGTTATTTTTGCAGCTAATCGCGTTTGAAAAATTGCAGCCACGATAATGGCCGCACGAATTATCTCGGAAGCAGAGGCTGGACACGATAACGGGCCTCGTTTTGTACTTTGAGCAATACGAGGAACATCGTGGAAGTTTACGCCATGCTTTAATAGATCACGCTTTTTGTACAGCGTTGCATAAGCAGCTAAAATTCCATTTGCCCTATGAATAGTCTACGTAACCCATTATTATCAACCGTATCTTCTTCTTTTTTATTTATCTACAATCAATCGAGCTAACGACGTTTCGTCGCTTAAAATGAAACTTTCACGACGATCATTTTTCAAATCGTACAACACAGCTCGAAAGAAAAGATTTTGCTTGGTAAGTAAAATCTTGTCTCTATTCCTACGAATTCTTTTCTGTTGCTCAAAATGGTTCGAACAAGGTGGATATTTTTAAGCAATTTCGACGAAAGATATCTTATTCTTTTATTCATAACATCATCGTTGTGCGTCTGATAAAAATAACCGTAATAATCATTTTAAGCGATAATATACGAGTTTATTAATCAAATATAAGATTCTGTAGGTTGAACAGTGAAGCTTCTACATAGTTCATTATTTTATTTACAATTTTCAATTTCACGTTCCGTTTATCACCTGATAACTTCCAAATCTTCACGACTCGGGCTCCTCTAATTTCAACCCGAACATGCAACTCCGCCCCGTTCCACTGTCTGACGATTTATCTCTCAAACAGAAACCGAATGAACGAATACATCGGTCGAAGAGTTAGCTTTTTAGCAAAATTAATTGCCATCAATTAACGTAACGAGGGGAGCCGAATAAATAACCATGTTTGTTTTACAAAAGAAAAATGATCATTATGCAGCAAGCTCCAAACACGCGCACGCACGCACACAGTCGCTTCATATAATGCCCATACAACATTTCCAAACACGCTGGGAAACGCCCGCGATTTTATAGGTCCCACCCGGTCTACGCGAAAAAGAAGGATCCAGCGACCGCAAATCGATTAAAAATCGCAAGGATCGCGTTGTTCACCCATCGATCGCTCCATCATTCATACCTCGACTTATCCATAAACATCATAGTTCTCGATTTCGTGTCACGAGGATTCCAAATTAAATTTATCCGAGGAAAACAGTTTTACTCTAGCCCGATGCTTCACCAGGCGGCCATCTTGTCGCTATTGTAATTCGCGCGACGACTATCGCGCAAAGGATTTCTGCAAGGTTTCCCTTTTCGTGGCGAATTTTCGGTTTCGATGGTAAACTTTATTAGCAACGTTGGCGTTAACCCTTTTGCTACCACGAATAATTATAGTCGCTTTCCATAAGGTGCCATTAAAGTGCTACTATAGTCGTTCTCCATAAAATGGCGCGTATTTTACATACAACGAACATAAGCAGTTATGCAGTTCTTAAACTGTAATTAACCCCCTGACATACAATGACGTCTGGGAGACGTCATCCATTCCATGTGCCATTGTAGACTTTGACGTTTCTGAAACGTCAAGAACCTATCTACATATTTCAGTATGTTCTGAAATGTTTCATACTTTACAGAACTACTACGTAAGAAGTATATCAACCTGATTAAATGTTATACAGCAATGCAAATTTCAAAACAGAATGTTCTGTTTTTAAGTTTGCACATAACTGTTCAGTTGAGCCAAATTAAATTGTACTTTTTGGACGCATCAAATTCTGTTTTATTTGTATGTCAAAGGGTCAAAAGTGTGCATGTTAAAACGTTTTAAACACCTTGTTTTGAGGAAAGTTTTTTTCTTCAAAAATACCGTCAAAGCAGCTCAGATTGTAGTGAGCGGTGCATGTTAAGACGTTACAAATATCCTGTTTTGAGAAAAGTATTTTTCTTCAAGAACACGGTGAAAGCAGCTCAGATTGTAGTGAGCCGTGCATGTTAAGACGTTACAAATACCCTGTTTTGATAAAAATTTCTTTCTTCAAGAACACAGTGAAAGCAGCTCAGATTGTAGTGTGTCGTATAATTTTGTCGCAGCGCGGCGGAGAACCCACCCGTAGCGAAAGGGTTAATCCTATTACCAATTATAATTCTTGCTGCTTAATTTAGGTTAGAGTTCGGATCTTATCGATAACGTATAAGTACTAATAAAAAAAACAACAGAGAGACGAAAGAAA
Source organism: Tetrapedia diversipes (assembly GCA_033822845.1). NCBI lineage: Eukaryota > Metazoa > Arthropoda > Insecta > Hymenoptera > Apidae > Tetrapedia > Tetrapedia diversipes. The sequence goes on from JAOPTO010002352.1 coordinate 322,126, forward strand.
GAATCGTTTCTTATAAAAAATTCAGCCGTAGCATGATTCCAGTGTCCTTTGGCTTCAGGACCATTTTTCTTTCCCCTTTCTTTTTTTTTTTCTTCTTTTCTCACGATTCCCATTCAGAGGAACTTCGGACCCGTCTCGAGACAAGAAACAGTGTCTCCATCTTTTTCTTCTGAAACGTTTACTTGGCGTCCCTGCGCCCCGTTTTCCTGTGCTTGTTGCCCTTCCTCTCGTGCACGTTCGTGGTGGTGTTCTCTTTTGGGATGAAAGTTTGACGCTGTGGCGGTACTTCAGGCAGCGGAGGAAGGGCCGTTTTCGGGACCTGCTTCTCGGGGCCCATTCCGTTGGTGACTTCAGGCGCTGGCGTTGACACGGGACTCGGTGTCGGGCTGGACGCTGAGCTTGGCTCTGGAAGAACTGTTATTTTGTTGTTTTGATTCGTGACGGTGATGGTGATAGTGGCAATTCATAGAAATTGATAATAACAACTTGAAGATCGCATGGTGTTAACCCTTTGCTCTCAAGAGGCAACTGTTAGTCGCTAAATGATAGTTTTACTATCATTTTATTAGTTTTTTTATTAACATCACAAATTTTCAGACTTTAGAAATAGTCAATTTGTTTATTAGTCAGACCTGGAAGGTTAAATAGACATATGTGTAATTTTAATATACGGCTTAATTAAACTAAATGAAGTTTAATATAAGTAGATGTTACTAAATATTTTGCACTTAAAAATCTTTGAAGTTAATATTGTTAGAGGGCTAACAGTCACCTCTGGAATGCAAAGGGTTAATAGTAATTAATACTGGTAACTGTATAGTAACTAATGTTGTACAATTGTAGATAATAATATTACCGTCAATAATAACTAACTAATAATAAATTGATAATTGAAATTTATTAAAATTAACAACTGGGTAGCAATAATAATAATAATAATTGATACTCCTAACTCAGAATGAAATATAATTAGAAGGGAAACAAAATTTTCGACTAATATTCCATTTAGACGAATTACAAAGTAGAAATGCTAGAAACGGGCAATTTAGTTTCAGAAAAAAGAAAGAAAATTACACTTTCTAATTATGATGAGGTGCACACCAGTTTGGTCATTTTAGTAATGCATTAACTTTCGTTATAAACGACACCCTGTATCAAATCGATTAAATTAGAATACCTGTCGGTGTTGAATCCGTTGCAGCGTTCAGTTCACCGTTGATGAAGTCGGTGGTCGCGCGACTAACGGTTGGCAGCTCGGGCTCTAAAAGAAAGAAAAAAGCAAACAAATTTCCTTCTGATCGCCTCTTCAACGAGATACCACGCATTTTAACGTACGATAATACATACAACACATTTGTAATCGGTAATTTCAATTGCGTGGTTCTATTAAACGCTGACACACTTAAGCCAAACTGAAAAGCGGCAGAACGAATTCGCACTTAGCTTGTCGAATCGAATTTCTTGGAATTCTTCTTTTTAAATAGAAACACAGACAATAATGAACGCTTATACAGAGAACTATTTGCATGCACGTGAATCGACATGAAGCGCTTTCAACGCATCTATTCTACACACGTTGCACACACGGTGTCCAAAGAATTTCTGGCCAAAAGCCGTCGGTGTATCCTGTCGAGTAGAAAGTAAAAACGAAAAGATACCGAATAAGTATACGTCGTTTAAGGTTTTTTTCTTGTTTTGTTTTTTTTTTTATTAGTCGCAAGACAAGTATGAATTTGAAAAGCGACAACAGCACAATGAACTTGCTGTTAGAAGTTATACATTAACACATTGCATGCGAATATATTTCGTCGCGAATTTACGCATGTAGCGGGTGTTTTTTCGTGAATTTCGCGAGAGTTTGATCAATCGGTAAAATCGCAATAAATCGAATACTACTTCGTTTTTCTCAACGAAACTTTTTTTTATTATACACTTCAATATGTACTCTATGATTACTTAAAAGGGAAAACGACATTTTTTTGAGCAGTACCTTTTTTATCGTATTTATACGATACCCAGTCTTCAGCACAAGTCTACGAAATACGCATTTATACGATACCCGTTCTTCAGCACAAGTCTACTAAATACGTATTTATACGATACCCGGTCTTCAGTACAAGTCTATTAACACTAGAACTACCGACAATCAAACCGTACTTATTTGCACGGAAGAGATCACATTGGAAATTACATGAAAAAATACGGAATACATAAGAAATAAATCTTTATTTATACCTTCTACGGAAAATCATAGGAAATTTTGGAAGCTTTACCACAGTAAATTTATAAGGTTGCCATAAGTAATCATCAACCAGTCATTTTGACTGCTGTGGTAGTTCTAGTGTTAAATACATACTTTTACGTAACCCGCTCTTCAGTGACAAACTGCGAAAAACGTAAAAGTACGTTGTCCGCATGCAATGTGTTAATTAAGTACAGTAAATAGTACAGTCAATAGTTGAATGTAGATTAATATATTGTGCTGGGTAAAAGATAGAATTATGTGGCTGTTGCAACAAGAAAGAAAGGAGAGTGGCGGTGCAGAGAAGGAAGGAGGGAATTCAGTGTTTCGTTTGTCTGGAGCCTGATAGTGGACTCATCAGTAAAGGCTTACCTAGCAGGCCCATTTCTTAGACCTAGGGTAGGAAAGGTACAGGTCAGAATTCGTATATATAGAAATCGCGACAGACTCGAGCACTTGCGAGAAAAGTAGTCGATTGATCCTTCCTAGGGTAGGAAGGTCGCCACAATTATATTAACACTTTATCGACCGCTCGTGGCTCAACTTAATCCATACCCACTGCTAATCGGCCCATTTTAGCGTGGGTGCATCGCTAATGAATTGATCGCAATGATTTTCTGCGTGTAATTGATAGCGTAATGTTTCTTTACGGTATATATACGATATTGTTCGAAACAGTCACTTTTCTGTAAGGAAATATTACAAAATTTACAAACTAAGCATGTAAAAACCGATTAATAGGCTTCCGGTCGATAAAGCGTTAACATCATTCTTTTCATTCGCATTTAAACGACCTACATTTACGCAGATATCCCCGTTTTTTTCTTATTTACTACTCACAGAGGTACACGAACGAAGCCTGCTCTGAAAATCCTCGGACACCGCGTATATCCGTTTAACTTCGTGTAAGAACTTGTTTCAGGATAAGGCTGTCGAGAAGTAGTCTACCAGACATTTCACATTTCATCGTTTGTAGAAAAATCGTCTTTATTCTAATCAATTCATTGAAATCAATCGTGAGAACGTATATCATGCCTCATCGGCTGCAAGAGTGGTTCATCGCAACGATCGGCACGACGCACAGTGATTGGTTCCGGTGAACCACTCGGCCAGCCGACGGCCGTGGAAAACATTGTGTCGCAGTCCTCGTCGAATTCCTTTGCTGACGAGTACACGGACTCACCCGAACTGTCCACGCGCTTCACACCCTCCGCTGCGTCTTCGACTTTCTTCGAGTTCGATTTCTGCAATTTGAGAAGCACAAGCATCGTGAAACCGTGTTTCCGTGAAGATATTAAACAACGTTTGTTAACGTTAATTAAGTTTAATTTGTGTGTTTCATGGAAAGATCGTTGAGCTTGTTC